>CM060955.1:21220113-21252613 GCA_030765055.1 Mantis religiosa | reverse complement strand
ATGCACCTTCTGCATGAACTAATAAGAACAAAGAAATTGACAATTAACGGACAGCTTTACTTCTTAAAAAATCCATACGAAGAAAACGGATAATGGAAATTAATTGTTCTTTCACACTAGCCGAGTGTAGGACAAAGTATATGAGGATAGATTCAGACTGAAAAATTCTTGCCATGGTAGCTCAATGGTTAAGAGCAGCCTGCGGAGACCGGAAGATTCGTGATTCAAATCCCGGCTATGGCATTGAATTTTTCAGTCTGACTCTACCCTTGCAAAACGGATAATGTTAAAAACTGTATAAACTGCGTATTTTATCTTGGGATTAGTGTTATAGTGCATTAGTGCTGTTATAATGGCAAAGTTAAGTTTTATTTATGGACTCTCTCTGGTCGTCAGTGTCTCATTCATACTGGACGTTAAAAACTTCTTAAATTTGCTAACATGTGTTTTTCCAGGCTTGAAGTTCTTTGATATGTGTAAATCTAATGCACGGGATCACCGGGTTTACTTCCCTTACGAAGGAAGCCTTGTTAAGGAGTTTTACACCCGACAAGGCCATCGCCATCTGTCGGGTTTGAACTAGCGACCACCGGGGTTAGAACCTAGTAAGTTATCCCTAGACCAAGGATGAGAACATAACGCCTTAGCACCAGAATTTTAATGTGCCCAAACTCTTGTAGAGAAGTGGGATGACATTTATAGATTTTGCTCTTGCACCTCACATAGAAAAGGTTTGTTATTTTGTAAGTAGATTTAAGGAATTAGGATCTATTCTTAATAAGAAACAAAAATTAAATCAACATTTTGTTACAAATGACATGGGAGAGAAGTCAGAACCAAGTCTAAATACCACGCCTTCTTCTTTGTGGAAGTAAAAGCTCTTTGGGCATTGGACATACAGTTTAATATTGGTCGTGTAGAGTGATCTTCTCTCTAAAACACCTATCATTTCTAACCAATGTAACAGAATACCTTAATGGCCTGACAGTTTTACTTGCAATTACACCACTGGATCGTGTCTAGAAGCTTTGTTATCTTCAGAGCTTTGAATTTTGTGGAACAAGAGTAAGATCGGAGGAATTCCTAACTTTTAAGCAATCTATTTTCTTTTATTTTTTAACTTTTTATTTTCGTTATAAATGTTGACTTCGTCCGAACATTTTTATCTCCTTATTTTTCTTGTGGCCCTACACGTCAGTAAGACAGAGCAGCATCTTCACTGTCCAGTTATCCTCTCCCTTCGAAAATCATAAATGATACAACACGCCGGCTGTCATTTTATCACAGTATCGTAATTTAATGAGCTCCCTGCTGCTTAAACCTATTAGTTTTGTTTTACTACATAACCAAGGTGAGAATCATGTATCCAGCTGCCTCCTATATACAGTTAGAGCTTGTACGATACCATCGGTCGGACAAATGAAATATTAACATGTCATGAAATCACAGTAACCAAATAAATTGTTTTCCTTTCTCAGTGAATGCTTACAGAACACAACACAGCTTAAGAACATCAAAACACGGGGCAAATTATATGCTCTTTCTAAATTATGAAAAGACACGAAATTTCTTCGCCCTTACTTAAATAATAACATCGGGTTAAATAATACATATACAAATCAGATTAAAATGTAACAAAAGCAATAGGGATAATTACTTCTTTTACTTTAAGTGTGACTAAAATGTCCCCTCCAATTACGAGACTAGAAGACTCATATCGGGCTATTTTCTGGACAACTCTTCAGAAAATGGAACCCTAAGAAATTATGCAAACTTTACTTATTTTCTTAAGATTATTAAATCGATGAAGCTGGTATGTATTACAACTGCACCAATTATGCGATTTCACTGCAGCAAAGTTTCACGTTAAGCGCAAGGGGAATGCCAATATCTCACTAATATTACTTTCTTCTTTCTTACCTTCTCTAAAGTTTACTTATGGAATGTACACCTGCAACTCGTGGACTTGGGTTCGAAACTTGTTGCCCGTATACAATTAGCACTTCCATAAACGTCATACCATGCTTCGCCCCTGGAAGAAGTATGTTGCACTCCGATGACATCTACATAGGACTATTCTTATGAACTCCTATTCTCTTTTATACTTCTGTTAATCGAGATAAACATTAAGAAATTGTCTTATTACATATTTCCTTATAGATACATTGGCAATAGTGAAATGCACTAGGTTTGAAGACAGTCAAATCTTTTAAGAGCTGTTCTCCTGAGATTGCTTTAGAAATTACATGGCCAAGAGATAGAAAAGAAAAAGACTTACTATTTGAGAAGTATTAGAAGTGCTTGAGAATATAAACCGATAGTAAGGAAAAGGTTAGCAAAAATCATAAATTGTCTTGTAACTGTCCACCAAATTAAAATAAGTCCCTGAGAGGAATGTGCCATCCAGTGCCACTCTTACACACATGGAGGACAGCGAATGTGTGACAGGAACGCATGCTACACAAGGAGTAGAGCCGTTAAAAAACATGCGCCCTGTTCACTCTGCACACTAAAACCGAGAGGATTTATTCACAAAAGTAGAAGACGTCAGAATGGTTTTGAACGGTCTGTAACTGAACTGACATGGCTGTCATAAATCTATCCAAGGAGGGCGTGGGAAGCTTCTCCAACCCCCCTGCGTCTCAGGCCCCGGAGACTTTCTTTGCTGTGGTATACTGTATTTACTCTTCCAGAATATCACAAGCTGGGACTTCTTCCTCTGCACCATTTCATCCGACAGTTTGCTCGACGCTTTTTCTAAAACCTACGCCACGTTCCAGGAGCTGTGACGTATAACATCGGCGTCCGAAGTCGCCGGTCAACGCGACTGAAGCAACAACTACCACAGGACCTGCTTTACAGTAATGGCACTTCTACTTCTGAATAATCTACTGTTTCAATTTATCTTTTCTATTCTTCTGTTCTACTGTGTAAATTCTCAATACTGAAGTATGTATACCATTTTATTAGTTCATTATCATATTTGTATTAGTGCAGTAGCACATTTGTCTTAGTTCAGAGGAGGCACATTGTCCTACCTCTACAATGTTATTACTCTATAATTATTTTGTATCTGTTCTCTCAGATCTGCAAAGCATGGATTATTGCTGACCGATCTAATAAATAAATAAAGAAGAAAAAGCTCTTTCAGAATGAACTGGATTCTATTGGCTATTAAATGAATAAAAAATAAGTACTATATATTTAATTTTCCATTAAAATATATTAGACATATGCTATTATAATCAAAATCGTTTTTGAAAAAAAAAATTTTTTAGAAAAATATTCGATATAACTGATAGCCTGAGATGAGGGTTTACCTTACAAATCTTTGGTTGTATCCTTGAACATGTGAACTTAAATACCAAGTTTTAGTTTTTGTTTTTGAGTTATGATGTTCACAATTTTTTGGTGCAATGAAATATTTCTCCTGTTTAATATACGTAATTATGTATGAAAATTCCATCGGAAACATATAAGTTTCAATCTCCTTGGACAAAACTCATGTTTATAAATATATTCCCCTTCTCTCTCGCGGTGATAGGGAGCGAGGTGGAGAAAGAAAGAGAAAGAATAGCATTATATCCTCTTGTTTTGCTCCATTTTGGAAATATTTCATGTTGCAAGTTAACATTTTTGCAGGTGAAAAATTCTTAAACTTAACGAGACAGATTCTTCTCTTCTATCACGTCAGTTTATTAGGACCATTTCTGAATTTATTCCACCGTACGTCAGATTTGTTGAAAATATTTCCAGGGAAGAGTGTATCATGAATAACGATATTCGGATAAAAAAAAATATTTATTAACGAATTTACATTACAGTAGACGGTTATGTGTGCGAATTTGTAACCTTAGAGAAAGTTGACGATCATCCCACATTACAGGTCTTTTATCCGATGTACACTTGTTCTAAATCAAAACCTGAACAACATTTAAACAAGGAGCATTCACTTTTTATTCCCTTGTTTTTTAGATTATTATAATTAAATAATTATTATCATCAGCCTTATATTATTATACTTTATCGTATTCAGCTGAGAAACAGTATTGCAAAACAGTAGCGCTGTTGACTTGAGCACTTTACCAGTAGAGAATTACAAGCAGCAGGCTGACAAATAAGGTACACTACCACAAAAGTACCAAAATGGGAGAGGCAATATTTGTATCTTACATTGACGTCATAACCTGGAGAGCAGGCATCCATTCGTTCCATATTGGGTCGCATATCTGCTTCCGTTGACATACTCGATCAGCAATAATTATTATTGACTACTACTAAGTGAGCTTTGCTTATTTAGATTCAAACATCGAAATTTCCGACAGTCTTCTATCTCTTCCGTCAGCTCTCCTAACAACACTGACCTTAGTTACAAATAACCGTCGAGGAAAGAAAAGAAAGACGTATTTATACACTGGTTTCTGGACAAAACTAGTGAAGTACAGTTAATTCAGTGTTCTAAATTATCTAGTCAGTCTACATCATACAGCTTCTGACAAAAGAGCCGCTACAAAACAACCTGTCTGAACAAATCATGGCTGTTTATCCCTAATTTTTATCCTCTCCTTAGTGTTTTTATCACCTCCATAGCATCTGTACAAATATCATCTCCCTAGCATCTGTTGTTTGCGATCGTTATTTATTTTCCACTAAGCTATTCAAAGTTGACTTCACCAAAACAGCACCAAAGAACACAAAGAGAAATACAAACCGTGTATAAACGTAGTTGAATCAATTAATTTATAAAGTTAATTAATATTAATTAAATATATTTATTCTAATAAAGTATAAATAACTCTATTTTATTTTAGTCATGAGATTGTCAATTAAATGCCACTCAAGGTTTGATTTTCTTTTAATAAAAATGTAAAAGCAAAAAATCAATGCCAGTGAAGTCAAAATTAACTTCGCTTACAGCTATACAGTTTGTCATCATAATGCGCAAGGTATTTTGTTACGAGTAGGTATGTTTGAACAAAAAATTCAAGAATTGCCTCCGTAGACCAAGTTGCGTCTTCTCGAACCAGAGGTCCTGTGCCCAATTTTCGGTTGGGACAGTCTTCATTGTCATCTGCAAGGTGGACGTCATAACCCATTCTATCTCAGAGGTCGCCAAGCATCTATGAAATTGTCCAATATCCCGAATTCCTTTTGAAAGGATGTATTATGTCACGTGTGATATTCAGATACATCCTCAAAATGTGTTCATGCTATTACTGTATTTCGAATTATGCTTTGGATATTTTAAAAATGTTTAATCCTTATCACCATCATCATCTCTGCATATAAACTTAGACTTATCCCTAAAGTCTGGCTTTTCCTCAATCATAGGTTGTAATATTCCACACATTGATTAATGGTTATGAAGGGAATATTACATTTATTTTTTAAATTTATCCCTTTCAATGAATTTTCTAGCTGATTCTTTAAAATCTGACATTTTATATCAGTACATATTCTTTCCCGTTGTTCATTTTTTTCTCTTTTTATTTCTTTTAATGCCACATATTTTTGCTTGCTGAATATCTTCCTGCCCTCTTGTCTGTATTCAACCATCTTTGAGATGCTTTTCGTTTCTCTTCTATTCTCTCTATGATATTCTGATTACCCAAATGTTCAATTTCAACATACCCGCCTCGGTAGCGTGGTGGTAGCATGTCTGTCTCACGTTCAAGAGGTCCCGAGTTCGAATCTCGGTCAGGGTGAGCTACCTGGAAAAGGTTTTTCCGGGGTTTTCCCTTATCCTTAAAGACGAATGTCGGGTAGCTCTAAGCTCCATGGACCCTGGACACATTTGAGCATCATTTCATCCATCTCATTCACCGTCCGATATGACTTAACGTTGGAGGACGTAAAATTACAAAAAAAAAAAAAAAAAAAAAAAAAAAAAAAAAAAAAAAAAAAAAAAAAAAAAACATCTTTTCTTCAATCCCAACACTTCAGTAAGTGTCTTCCTGAAAATTAGTTGAAGAGTATCAGAAACGGAAACTAAATATAAATTTTAAAAAATGAGTATCCAATAGAGAAAATGGTAGATGGCAAAAAGTTGGAGATTGAACTACAGTTAAATATTTGGGATTAATTCCAGAAGCTGACAGGATGCCTGGCCGAAATTGAAAAAAGAATAAGAAAAGATAGGAAAATAATGAGCTGGAAATTGGATATTTGATACATCACATACAAATAAACTATTGGTTATGGAAACAACCATTTTGGCAACAACAACAAAATCAAGAATGGGAAAAATTAGACACTAAAGAATCGGAAAAATTATGCAAGTTGATAATTCTCGAAGAAACTGAAGAATGACAAATGAGCTCGTTTGAACATCTTAAAAGGATATGGTAAGGAAGGATTCCAAAGATGATATTGGAATGGAATGTTGAACACTGAAGAAGAGAAACGACAACAATGGGATAACAAGGAGTGCAAATAGAATGAAACTGACAGATGATGCTCAGGATAGAGATATGAAGAGAAGTAAAACTACCTTTGTTGAAGGATGTAGCAGGATTGCTCCGCTGTTGTGGGTTTCGATGCCCCAAAGTTGCGGCAAACATATATAGCAAGATTCGTGCTGGTAGCTCGTTTCCCGTCGTTGGTCTTACTTCGTCGATCTTACCTTCGTCCAAAATATTATGACTTGATGAAGAAGATGTTCCCAGAAGTTATCAGGAAAATCCTTAATTATGCCTTGACTAGCTTTTAATATTCTTCTGTTATATTCTTACTTACGAGCAATGAAAACTCTAAGTTACAAGGGTGGTAACGAGTGAAGAAATCATTAAGATTTTTAATTTTAATTTCTATAAGAAATCAATCTTTTGTTTATTTCTTTTAACACCAATAATAACCCATGGCGTGAGAGCCCTTAGAGGGCCAATGCCTATCAACCCGACTGCCGGCCTCACGCCCACTTACGTACGGCAGAGGTGGACGATCATCCAACCAATACGGGGAGGAGATGTGGTCAGCGTCTCGGCATCCCTCAGCCGGAACGTTGGTTTTCTATCGTATGCTTCTCACTTTCCTCACGATGCTGAGGCCACGCTTGGCTCTCACCAAGGCGGCCCGGGTTCGATCCCAGGCGACCGCAAAGTGAGCTTTGTGGTGGACAACACGGCGCTGGGGCGGGTTTTCTCCGGGATCTCCGGTTTCCCCCGCCATCTCATTCCACCGGTGCGCCATCTTCATCTCATGTATCATCAGTGTCATCGCCTGCGGTGCCATATGTAGTAAAAGCGGGCGTTAAACACTACACATTTCATTTCATGATGCTGAGTGGTCACCGGTCCTATACCCGGGACCAAAAATCCCACCACATGGGTGGGATCGAACCCGGGCCGCTTTCCATGGCCAGGGACCAAGGCAAGCTGCCTTAACCCGCTACACCACGGCGCAGGACCTTTTAACACCAAATCCTTTACAATTCTTATCACAAAACATTATACTGTGATGGGAATCAATCTAATACTTCAAATTGAACAAACACTTAAATATTTTCGAGCAATTTAAAAAGCGTCCGATTATCTCTTTGGCGTTCCAGAAAGAAAGATGAATTTTCTTTCGGTTTCTACACCAAGATTATTTAATCCTTCGTTACTATCGCATATGATTGACCGATTTACTACTACGTCACTACATTACGTAATATAATTATTACTACGGCCAATCACAAAATTACATATACTTTTACACATTTTGTTGTTTTTCTTTTATAAATTTATAAATTTTTCAAACCCTTTCTAAATATAAATCGAAATAACTGTTACATGGAAAACTACTATAGTGTAGGAAATAATAATTATTTATTATATATTATTATATTATATCATTATATTATTATTTATTAATTTATTAACATGGAAACCTTTTGATCTGCGCAGTTCTTTTCCTTTTTTCTTTTCTCAAGGATGTTTGAAACTTCCGATGCTGTAGCGATAGGTAGGATATAAAACGACGGTGCAATGAACGCTACTTCTCTCGTGATTTTATTTCAAGGGGAGGGGATAAGTGGTGACAGACTCAAGAGGCGGTACTGAAAGTTTTGTTTACCAAATTAGTAACTGAACAGCTTCCTATTCCACCATAAACCAGCCAACTGAAGTGAATATACAATGCAAATATTGAACAAACAAGGCAACATATGCTTAAGTCGAGTGCCTTTTATGTTTTGGGTGTAAGAGTCCTGATTGTCCAGAAACAACGCCATTGTGCAGCAAAAGCCTATGAACAAAGAGAAAGCAAATGTGAAATCTGTCACCGATAAAAGCGCTTCAGTAACAATAAATCTTAGAAATGTTATCAGCCAAGAATCGAAACCGAACACGATTGACCAATAACATGCTTGCTAACTAACAGCAATATTCGTCAGCAGTTCAATGCATTCTGGTCCAAACTGTACGATTTTTATAAGAACTGAATGTCTAAATCACTGTACATATACAGCTTATCTAATTAAATGCCATGTTTGGTTACAAAGATCAAGATAGGAAATATACTTAGCATGGGCAAAAAAACCGGCAACGACAGCTATGGCCGAAAGGTCAAGGCTAGGGAAACCACTAGAAAGTATCACACAGCTGATGGCGATAGATGCCGTCTTCTCCATTCACCTTTCTACATCGCTAATTATTCAACCGCTGCTTATTTGTGGTTTTCGTGTTGAGTTTACCTGTCATACGAGCATTTCGCCTCCTTTACTTTTTGCCAGTTTTATTGTTACTTTATCCAACGCCCGGGTACCAACGAGAAAGAAAATATTGCATCTAACACAGGCAAGTCATTGCATTAAAAGCCACTGTATGGAGATTCGTAAGGTAAAATTCATTTTGTGGGTCCTTTGAATAAAACAGAAAAGCATTCTAGAAAGAAAATGAACGGCCTAGCTTGAAAACGAAAAGTCAAATAAAAGGCTAATTTCTAATTGAAGAAGAATTCATGAGACATCTTCCACAAACCATTATTTCTATGACACACTCTACTATTTAATTTTTGCCTAAAAATGTGTCAAATGTTTTGTTATTAACTATTATGTATTAGGTATTGACTTTATTGCATATTTTAAAGACGGTATCTTTAAGGAATTTCTACTCTATAAGGAAACACAAGACACAAAAAATAATCTTAGAAAAAACGTAATTTTCACTGGAGTGTGATGGTTTTATCATGCAGGTATTTTACATGCATTTAGTAGAGCAAATATATTTGTATAATATCCAAAATATAGTGAAAATGAGTTTTGATCACGAAGAAACACAAATCAAAGCCAGCCATCAAAGTTTTTGTTGAACTTAAAACCCAAAAGATTTATTTCTCCGTCAATTTAAAACTTTTTTTTTTTTTTAATTTACGTCCTCCAACGTTAAGTTATATCGGACGGTGAATGACTTGACTGAAATAATGCTCAAATGAGTCCAGGGTCCATGGAGCTTAGTTACCCGACATTCGTCTTGAGGATAAGGAAACACCCTGGGAAAACCCTTATCCAGATAACTCACCCTGACCGAGATTCGAACTCGGGACCTCTTGAACGTGAGGCAGATACGCCACCATCTACGCTACCGAGGCGGGCTTAATTTAAATCATATGTCGATGATATTGTCACGTATCTTATAAAAATTTCATTAAAAATCCATGTATTTTAGATCACCTGAACTTTTTTCTAAGTACCACACTCGTGTGCAGGGCTTATTCCATTCCTCCCAGGACTTAAAAGTCAGTACCTGGGGTCGAACACACAGACTTTGGTTCAGAGTTGCAGGATGCCTGGTATGAGAGTGAGGGAGTGATACGAAGTGAGGCAAAGTGGATCAAAGGAATGTTGTTGGAATAAATGGCGGGAAAATCGAAGAACCCGGAAAAAACCTACCAAAGGCACGCTTTGTCCACTAGAGATTCCACTTACGGTCCTCTGCGAGTGCAAGCATCGCCACGGCGCCACCTCTTCCCCTGAATATAAAATGTATTTTACAGTGAAACGATATGCCATTTTAGAACCTTTTGCTTGCTACCTTCTTACTCGTACCCCTGTAATGTTTATATATTGTAAGTAGTGTCCTTTTTATTAACCCTTTATGGATGGTGTTGCTCTAGGGCAACATTAGGCTGTATTTAGCTTTAAAATGTTTTAGTGCGTTTTTTTTTTTTTTGTTATAATAATACTGTATTGTCCTTTGTCAATTATACACACAAAATTTCGAGGTTTTTGCATTGTAAATATCATAGTATTTTTACAATTACACTGTAGTGTTTTTATATAGTTTTTATAGGCAAAACCCAAGCAAGTGCAATCAAATGATACCCCGTCAACATCCACACGATTACTTGGGCCCTCGTTGTCCTTTACCACAGGTACATTTGACTGCAGTTGCCAAGATTCGAACTCACGACGTTTGGCTTTGAATAGATGGCCAGTTCATTACCTATTCCTTTAACGACTATTCGAATCGATTGCGTTGAGGCACCGCAGAACGCGGTATGCAAACCGATTTAGAAAGTACAAGAGCGGCATAAGTAGCAAAATAATTAATCCATCAAAGGGTTAATTACAAACGACCAATTGCATTATGAACACAATAACCTCTGACTGACTTTTACGAGTGTGTTCTTTCTTCAGTGATAAATACTATTGTGTAATAATAGTGAATTTGACGTTTTTAAAGATTTAATTATGCAACAGCTTGCAACTGGCTGATAAAATAGTCAACAAGATAGAAAAAGTGTTGAGAAACATGAGCTTTTTTTTTTCTATCCATCTTAAATATTAGATAAATGTATTAACAGCTTATGATGTGATATACTTTTGAAATGTACTACATATGTTTTCAAGTTCCATGGACAAAAGAAGGAATGAAGCAGCGAAAATACGTAAAGCATAATAACAAGCTCGCACTCGCAGGGTAAACGTGCACATGTTATCACCAAAAACATGAACTTTCCAGTTTCGTTGAAATTGATAGCGGTGCGAGAGAAAGTCAAGAGTGATGAACCTCAAGCTGGGAACCGGTAAAGTGAAAGAGGGGCGTGGTGTCTACCGCAGTCAAAACAAATTACTCACACTCTGAACTTGAATGAATCTTCTGACCCCGTTTCCTCCATTACTTTCTTCTGTTTCCTGGCGGGGCTTTAAAGCGGTTTTATTGCGTGCCCTCTTACCGCAGATACGGGTTTCAAATACTGCGTGTGGTGAGCACAACTTTAACATGTACAGATCCGTACTAAACATTTACCTATAGGCGAACTTAGATAAAATAACAGGTAACAAAGATAACAAAGCATTTAAGGAAACAAAGTATACAAGCCACTTGCTACTCGTTAAGCTTAATACTTATTGTGTCTAAAGTGACTATCAGCAAGTTCTGAACGACTTAAATTAGTATTTTACTGAAAACTAAATACTTGAAGCAAATATGAAAAGTTTATAATTCTCGTTTTCGAACCGGAGTAACAAAGACTTCATTTATGTATTTATTATTTATTTTGCTAATTACAAGATGTAAGAATAATGTTAGGCAAACTTTCAAGGCATGTTTGTCACACGTTGAAAAAAATGGGTCTGGAAACGCCTTATTCCAAGTTAAAGGTGTAGGTATTTATTACTTCACATAGGATATGAATTATGGAAAATGCACACGAACTGAACATAACAGTGTAACATATGAAATATTCAAAATGCCCTCCGTTCTGATACATGCTTCAACCCGCCGTTGCATGAAATCCTGGATATGCTTATGTTTCCCTGGAGAATTGGTTACTGCTTCACAGCCAAGCATAATACGAGCACCAAGACCGTTCTGTATATCGTACCGGGATTCGATACACCTGGACATTGAAATGCTACCTCAATGCACGAGAACTTTTTTTAACATTTCATATAAGAAAGGATTCCATGTGTGCAATACTGGTACGTTCTGTTCTTGTGTGTTTCTCATAATTAAACTACTACGAACAATTAGAGAAAATGAGAAATAAAACATTTTATGAAGCCAGGTTCTTGTAGCGTGTTTTCTTCTTCTATGTGTGAGGAATATGTCCTTAAACGTGCCTTATTGTTACATCTTCTACACATGTAATCACTGGAATCGTTTAACCAAGATTATGTTAGTTTTCTTAATATATTAAGAAGCGTATGAATATGTAACTACCACAAGCTTTTTTTACTATTTTTTTCACGAGAGATAAGTTAAGTTTCAACCTATATTTATTTTATTTATTCGTTTTTTAAGGACACTGCTCAACGTAGTACATGTGCAGCAGACTTATGATCTTAGTATTTCAGTCACCTTTCAGTACAATATGCTTACTTAACTCAGTTGTTTTAGTTGTATGTCGAAATCAAACAAATCAGATCTGGCCATCTGGGGTACTTCTCTAGCTTATTTTTGAAGCACTCTTAGGCTGAATGTTGTGAATAACATACGTTGAATAGAGGAACCACTTTTCATGTGAATATTGTAGTATATGACACAAGCATACATGTAAATTTGTCAAGGATAGTGAAAGTTGTGCGCGTATTCAAATCACGTGTTTTAATGCACATTTAGTTACAGGAACTCAGCACAGTGCAAGACTGGACAATCATGCACATAGCTATTGAATGAAATTATTCGGGCTATACACTGCAGGAGCAATTGGTATGTAAAACCTTTCGGATTAATCATTTTGGTAGTCCACAGAGGTTCTATAACACGGTCCTCTATGGGTTAAAAGTTAACTGCATGGTTTATTTGTTTGAGAATACACTAAAGCAGTATTATCTGCCTTAGGATGAAGCAGAATGTTTGTTGCGTACTTTAACGTAGAGAAGTCAGGAGGAATGATGCTGCGTCAAGTTGTAGCGGTGATCTTGCGTCAATTTCGAGCGGAGTCGTATCTCAGGGTATGCGTGGGTGTGTGATAAAAGTAAGGATGGCACTGGGATTTAACTTTTAAACGTTAAATATTTTAATTATTCACTTAAATCGAGAAGTTGCCGACTAATGGAAACAAATATATACGGAGTTCACTTATTTGAATCTATAGTACGCGATAACATGTGACTATCACTGAGGCAAGAAATGACGCCTCATTCAGCTACGTCTTGCCCCATCGGCGACCGGTCCAGAAGTGTCAAAGATTCTGCTCAGAATGTCCAACTCAGCTACCAAAATTCTCTTAATAACCTCCTCTTTTGCTAATGACTCTATGACCCCAACTACAGCTTCTAATACGATATTGCCACTTGTTTCTCGTACATTACTGAAATGTTCTGCTTTCCATCCTAAACTCTCTCTCTTTCTCTCTGTAATTTTCTAAGAAATATTCTCAAATATTCTACGAATTCCAAGCTAGCCCGCCTTACCTCATCTGGCAATTTTCGATAGTAGCTTTGCCTCAATAATGCACCTATGTATCTATTTTTTCGAATCTGCTGAAACTAGCCCTGGCTAATTACAGTATTTATGACATCTTGCCCAAACCAAACTGTACTCATAATTAACTGCCAAACCTATCTCTCCGTAATATTTAACGAACTTACAAATACTCTATTTCACTTTATTATTAAGTCTTAATTTAACTGATTCATAATTTCTGTATCAACATTCACCATGGCACGTTTTTATCTTATAACAATAAAATAGTATATACGTTTCGTTGAGTGAGATGAAAAGTAGCTGTAGGTAGACCTCATATTAACGGAGACTTTGTTCCGTTCACCTATTTGAACTTACGAGGATCTGCAGAAGAACCTTTTCATACTTTCCATACCTTTTCATAATAAAAATATGGAAGTATTACAAAACGATACCTATAGTAATTTAAAAATATTACCACGCAGTTTCTTTCCCTTTCACCGTTTATCCTACTGCATAGAAGACCTACATCCCGTAGGACTTACAAGCGGACCTTGGAATCAGAAGGTTACACAAACTCTGGATTGAAGAGTACCTTGGTGGTATGACTAAGGAAGGGGAGGATCTGAGATGAGGGCGAAATGGATGAAAGGAAAGGTGATGATGGAGGAGTTGGTGAAATGAATTGCGTAGAAAATCCGCCCAGATGCCTTACTGCTCTCCACAAATACACATTACAGTTCCCTGGCTTCGAATCCTGGCCTCCCTGATGAGAGACAAGCGGTTTAACCATATAGTCACGGCGCCACCTCATATATTTAATTCGACTAAAATAAACATCCAGATACATATTGTTTTCTAATATAACTTTTGGCCAATCTTAGTTACATAAAATTAAATTAGAATTAAAAGAATTTACACAAAATTAAAGATAATTTTATACAGGATAAAAATGTCTGGATTGCATTATACTTTACTCAAAATTGTTACAATTCTTCAGGTAAAGAGTTATTTAAAATTGGGACAGTTTCTTTAAAACTCTTCTCCTTGTATCCTGGAAAATGTAGTTTTGAGGTCCCACGAATCCAAAACTAGCGTCTGCAGCTCAAAAACCCAAATCGATCAAGTGCCGAACCTGATATTTAAGTTCACCATCTTCCAAGGATGACACATGAAGAATTTCAAGAAAATCCCCCATCTCAAACTTTGCTCCTCACGTTTAGTTTTATTTATTTATTTTTTCTCTAGAAACGGCGCTTAACGATTTGATTACAATACCTAGTATATGTTTAACAATTTGTTTGACAGATAAAATATATATCTTGAATTTTCTGGGAATAAACTTTAAAGATTTCTTCATTCTGAATCACTTTTGTGCACCTAACTTGTGAACCGTAAGAGACAGACGAAATCTTACTGCAAAAAGGAGGATTCATTAGAGACGCAATTTGGTGGTGGTAGCGAGTCTGCCTCACGTTTAAGAGGTCCCGAGTTCGAATCTCGGTCAGGGTGAGTTACCTGGGTAAGGTTTTTCCAGGGTTTTCCCTTATCCTGAAAGATGAATGTCGGGTAACTCTAAGCTCTATGGACCCTGGGCTCATTTGAGCGTCATTTCACCCATTCCATTCATCGTCCGATATGACTTAACTTTGGAGGACGTAAAATTAAAAAAAAAAATCTTTGGAGTCTTTAACCATTTCCGAAATATTATTTGTTACTGGTTAGAATTTTCAAATGCTTACACATTTTCCAAGCGATAAGTCGGGATTGGTTTCTACTTAAGCTCTGCAAAGCTTTTTAATATCTATCGATTTAACAGCTTTTTAAATAGCTATAACGAATTTATATATCCGTTCGATTAACAAGAAGTATTAACGTTTTTGTGAGAAGAGTTTTTGGAAAAGCTAGTATAGGAAGACATGTGGATGTGACAACACTTATACATCTTTCTGGTGATATTTAAAATGTAGGATTGCTCTACATTGTGGAACGGCTGGATATTGCGCAAACAACCAACTTTACTAACATCCTGTATAGCTAGACAAAAAGATGCGCCTTGCTGAAACAGTTAAAATTTGTTTTGAATAACGGATTCTTCCTCCGCTGAATTTCAAAGTAAAAGTGACTACACTAGCTCAAGGGTAGGTATTGCTACCCAGATACTGCCGTTGTAGCCTCAGGCTATGCTGCAGGTACAGAAACGTCAGATGTAAGTTTCACTATCACGCACTCTAACGTGATGGGAACACCTTATTCATAAGATCTACGGTATTCGTCCAACAGCTGTCGGTTGCGATGTGAGGGAAGCTCTTTGTGTGGTCATCTTCGATAGAAACCTCTCTGTTGGGTTATTGCCACTGTTATTATTAGAAAGAACGGCTAACCTACGCCAATTTGTAAAAGTGGAGAAACAGTTGAGATATGGTGTTATAAATACCGGTTATTGATGGCAGTAATAGCTGTTGCCTGGCTGATAAACAGGATCCTGTCAAATGTAATAGGTTAACCTAGGCACCGTAGCCTACGTGAATAGTCATAAGACAAACTTTGAAGCAGGTATAACAGCTTTTCCGGGGAGGGGGGGGGGCGGACCATACTTCACTAAGTCTATCCCAGATCACATCTGCATTTTCACGGATCCCAATTATTTGAAATTTACACACTAATCTTAGAATGATTAAAAGTAGCATTCCAATTGAAACTTCTCAGCCCCTATATGTCTCAAATATGTTCACTTTAAAATTACTTTGTTAACTACGAAAATATTAGCAAAATATGTGTCGATTTCACAGCAAGTTTAGATTCATTGTCACGTTCCTATATTTGTTACGTTCAAACAGTACAAATGTTTACTTACGATGGTAACTATATCACCAATATTTATCTACCCCCCCCCCCAAAATCCACTAAAGTGATACTTATTTTCCTCACTTCAGTGTGTTATATATTTATAGAATAATTTATTTTGCGTATAGTAAGTAATCGTTAAAGAGGAAGTACACGGCGGCGTGATACAGCGCTACGGGTTTCTCCAACAGAAAAAAAAAAAAAAAAACCAAAAATAAAATGCAAATGTTAAATACAAAAGATAAGTACAAAGAAAGTAGACATAAATGTTTAAAAACTGATTCTATATACGTGCATTGAAATTCCATGTCCTTTCTTTGGCATCGCAAGACACAACAGAAGATAGGAAGAACTTTAAACGTAGAAACAAGTATTAAAAAATTGAAATCAATAACAAGTTGATACCAAAGTAACTGATGCCCTAAAACAGGTATTTTGTAAATGTTTTATGTTTATCATACAAAATCCGTCCCAAATGAAAAGGTCTTAACATATTATTCCCAGGAAATTCAAGTATATTGTGACTTTGTGGGTTCGTGAAATGAAAAGTCCAGTTTCACCACTCAAAAATGTTCTTTATTTCCACCGACTTACAGTTAAACTCTTGCCAATTACACAGTATTACGTGCTGCACACAATTACAATTCACCAGTTCGTCCGTTACAATTTCACTTGTACTCGCGATTACATAAACTCCGATGCACATACCAGTTACGTAAAGTCTTCCGTTGCACAATCTTTTCGTTCATTAACACGTCACTGACTAACTCTTACACCAAGAACTGCGACTGTCTCCTCACTCACTAACACACTAACTGACTAACTGACTTCACTTCGCTCCGGCAGCCCCTTTTTATAGGAATATCGCCGCCTTCTGGCTTGCACAGGAAGGTTCCAGTAAAAGAATGATCGAGAACCAGGTGTAAGAGAAACAGACGGCACAGTCATGTTTTTCTCCCGACCACTGCCTGTCACCACTATAAGACAGACGAGGGGGAGGTGTGGCTAACACGAACCTCCCCTGTCTTCCGCTCCCAGCTGCTTCCACAGGGTGTTCCAGCGCTCGCGTTACAATATACTTTGTCATGAGCATGTATCCAAAGACGGAAAATACCCGCCTCGGTAGCGTAGATGGCAGCGTGTCTGCCTCACGTTCAAGGATCCCGAGTTCGTATCTCGGTCAGAGTGAGTTACCTGGATAAGCTTTTTTCCGGGATTTTCCCTTATCTTTAAAGACGAATGTCGGGTAGCTGTAAGCTCCATGGACCCTGAACACATTTGAGCATCATTTCACCCATTTCATTCAGCGTCCGATATAACTTAACGTTGGAGAACGTAAAATTATATATAAAAAGACGTAAAAGCAATATTGAGAAAAAGAGAACAAAATCAAAAATGTTTCCCTATGAATATAACCTGGAGCAGAAGGATTTTGTTGAAAATCTTCCTGTTGCATTTTTTGGAAGATAAAGAACTTAAATATAATAAAAAAATTATATATCACATTACATTTTTTAATTACGCTGCGTGTGTACATTGACAGGGACCTCAAAAATGCATTTTCGGTGAAATTTCAACATTAAATTTTTCCGTAGGATGCAATACTACCTCCACCTGCTACATACACGGCACAGAAAGTAAAAACGAAAAGCGACTTAGTATTTAAAAAAAAGTATATGGGAATTCAAACCAATAACAAAGAATATCTCGGAAATGATTAACGACCAATAGATGTTGACATAAATTATATGCTTTAACGAGATAAACGTGACATCTTAGGTTTTACCAGTTATACACAAGTGACTAAATGAAGGATCACGGACTATTCACAGAAAATTCAAGGTATACGTTTCAGTTGTCCTATAAGTATCTTAAATGTCTGGTATTTTAATCAACACTGCTTACAGTCGTTTTCGTAAATAAAACATGTCCCATGTAAAGGGTAGTTAGAAATGGTGACATAATACGTTTTATTTAATATCATAATTAGTGTCAATAAGTATTAATAAATATTATTTAAATATGGGTGTAATATTAAGTATCCTTCCTCGACTGTTAGTACAGAGCAATGCAGAAGTGAAGTAGGCTGTATCATATTTCAGAAAGGATATATGACCTAAGAATGATCTTGTTTGAAATGATGTTGATTTAGCGCCTTCCAACTTCAAAAGCAATTTACGAAAACCTTGTTCATCATCCAGCCTGAACCAAGACACCTAAATGCCAACTGACAGGCACAATCAGTGATGTGGATGGTAGCCGAAGGTCTGTGGTTCGAGTTTTCTCCATGACCCAAATTTGCAATATCGGATTCTTCTTTGCAACTCAATACCATTCGTTCAGAGCAGATGTCAAGCAACTGGAATCTACTCAGTCGTAGCTTTCTCCAGTAATTAACACTGCAGTCACGTGGTAACTAATTTCTTGGATGAATGATCTTATACAATTATTCTCCCGCTGTTGACAGGCCTGGACATTCATTTTCAAGACACGTATATGTAGGTAGACATTACAATCAGCATCAATTAGTTGCATTCCTACCAAGAGCATGGTTTTGGCAACTTCCTGACCGCAAAATGTTACTTCAAATGGTTCTCAGCTGCTATTTGCTGGTGAAAGCATCAGGGATTCTTTTTTTATTGTTCATAAAGAGAGAGTTCGCACCTGTGCATCACTTCACCTGCTCAAAAAAGAGCAAAGACTGTAGAGGCCATGACTCAGTATACGAGAAAGAATGGAACAAGTGGTAAGAGAATAATCATCCAGAACTGCGTGCTTTGATGCTCTAGCACTTCAAGTGTACATTATGAGATTCACATTCTTTCCATTTTAGATTTTTAAGTTAAAGTCTAACTCTATCCTGTGTATTAAGAAATCGCTGTTATAATAGAACAATAAGTATGCTTATTTATTCCCCACAGAAGTCCAAGTGAAACGTTTCTGTTTCGGCTTTCTACTACAGACACATAGAACTGAATTTAGATACATGTCCTTATTGCATTTCAGGTGTCTCGGCCACAAGCAGAACTGAAAGAGCTCTCAAAACTGCGTGGAACACCATGCACGGGTTTCGCCCTACTGTTCAGATCGGTCGGATGACAAAACTGAGAATTCTTTAATTTTATAGGAACTACAGCAAAGAAGAGCTAATTTTTGACACATTGTTTCAACATTTTTTGCAGTTGAAAATGACTTCCAAAGGTTCTGTTTGTTACCTGGGCAGAGAGATTATTCCTCACAATTAGCACGCAACAAACATGAATTCAATCACGAAGAACCATGTTGCAAATTCTGGTGCAACCAGGTATTAGGATACCGTAAAAATTTGGGATTCAAGAATGTATTTTGCAGACAATTCCAATCCCAATAAAACTATAGGTAACATTTATTGACACCCCTACAAAATGAAGCAGATATTAATCAATATACGTAAATGTTGGATGCATGACATCAGATTAAATGTAATGGTTTCCAATGAGTGCGTTGAACATTACTGTCACTGTAGCCGAATCATTCCTAATGCATGTAACCTTCAAAAAACAAACTCGATTATTACCGCGTTTTTGGTAAAAAGTCACAGAATAAACTATTTTCATCAAAACACGAGCTATTGCTTACATTCATAAAATTTCATGTTTTTACTTCCTCTATTAGTTACCTGCTTAATCAAATAAGTATTGCATTCCAATGAAGACCTGGATACCGCGATCACACCGGAAGTATAGTTTTGAGGTCCCTTGATTGTTTTTTTAAAGGTCTGTGTGTATGTGAACAATAGAACTCAAAATCGAAAGGTCGATTAAATACCGAACGTGGTATTTTCAGTTCAGCACTTTCCAAAGATAGGATACGAAGATTTTTAAGGATTTTCCATATTCCTTTACCCGGAAACTATTTCCTTGTTTTTTATTCTCTTATAAATAGCTCCAACGATTTTGATTAAAATGCTACACCTTTAAAATACTAGATTGTCGCATAAAATGGCTATGGAAGGTAGGTAGTAAGAATTGTCGAGAGTATTTTAATTTTGATTATTATATATTTAACTTTTTGCACAAAAGATATAAGATATAATCCCATCATACGGATAACTTTGTGTCATATATAAGGAGGAATGGATGTCTAATACAACTCTTAAAATTAAAGAAATTTAAAAGTTGTCTCTAAGTAAAGTCAAGCATTTCAGAAAGTAATGGAGACCAAAGTGGAATATTGAGAATACATGGATAGTTCTGGAAGAAAATTCAGACACACGGAGGCTTCAGAAAAACGGATGCTTCAAAATATTCCATATTTTGCCATATTAAGACACTTACAATCGTTCAGAAACTGTAAATTTGTGGCACATGAATTGACAATGTGGATATCTGTCGTCAGGTTATCGCTAATCCCAGAGATAGATTTATCAGAAGAATTGTTACATATGATGAAAAGTGACTCGATACCCTCAACCTGCAAACGTCGTTAAAGAAATCGGTTGGGCTCCAAATAATGCTAATCATATGTGTCTGATGGAATTTTGAAGGGTGATTCCCCAAGAACTTGTTTCAAACGGAGTACAATTGATGCGGATCTTTAACTGTCAGCACCTTGCACGAGTTTATCAAGTTTTGAGGCAAGTTCATAAAAACAGAGCTACAGCAAGATAATGTGAGACTTCACACTGCTCGAAGAACAATGGAAAAAATTCAGGAATTGGAATGAATAAAACTGCTACCACATTCAACATATGGTTATCTTGGGCCATTAGATTGTTTAGATCTATGGCCCATTTCCTACGTGGAAGAAAGTTTGAAAATAGTGAAGCAGTTGAAATGGGTCTCAAGAAATTCTTCGCATCAAAAACCAGAAACTGGTAACGTTGTAGAATAGCAAACCTTGCTGAAAGGTGGCTCAGGACTAGAGAATTCCGATTGGCATCTACTTTCAAGGAATCATTTCCTGTAACAACACAAGACATAAACCTTCGCTCAAAAACTGACATTCCTTATGAGACATCAACTAACTCTCAATGACAAATAAAATATGTGAATGTTCTGATAGCTGATCATTCTGAATGCCTCTTCAATTATGGATACAAGTACCAGGGTGGTCTGAAAAGTTTCTGACTTCAACATAAAGATGGCAGCACTCGTAAATAAAAGCTATTGAATTTCGTTGATTTTCTGTTAACAGTTACTCACCAAAGTTTCAGCCATTTTGGACGCTCAGTTGTTATGTAACAGTCGTTTCAGTGAGTTGATGTGAGTGTTTTTATGAAAATGGACAAAATCGAGTATCGAGCTGTCATTAAATATTTGTTTTTGAAAGGCAATACGCCTAAGCAAATCAAAGATGAGTTGGATTCTGTGTAAGGGGACTCCGCACCCTCATTTACAACTGTGAAATTTTGGGCAGCTGAATTTAAACATGGCCGTAAGAGCTTGGTAGACGAACGTTCGGAACGTCCAAAACTGCAACTACCGACCAAAACATCGCCAAAGTTCACCAAATGGTGCTAGACGACATTCGAATTTAAGAGAGATAGCAGAAGCTATGAACATGTCAAAAGAACGTATTTGTCACATATTAAATCAACTTTTAGACATGAGAAAGCTGTCCACGCGTTTGCTCACGTTAGACGAAAACCGTGTTCGAATGAACATTTCAAACGCTCTTTTGGCGCAGTTTAGGAGCAATAAATCCGAGTTTTGGAGCCGATTAATTACTGTAGATGAAACTTGGATATACCATTATACGCCCGAAACAAAAATACAGTCCAAACAGTGGACTGCAAAGGGAAACCGGCTCCAAAAATAGTAAAAACTGTTTTTTTTTCGGCTGGGAAAGTGATGCCGACTGTTTTTTGGTATATTCATAGAGTTATTTTAATAGATTATCTTCAAAAAGTAAAAACCATTACAGGAGCATACTACGCATCATTATTTGACAAGCTGAAGGCAGAACTTGCGGAAAAACAGCCACATTTGCAGAAAAAGAAAATCCTGTTTTACCAAGACAACGTACCGTCTCACATCTCAGCGGATGCAATGGCGAAAATCCACGAATTACGGTTTGAACCGCTTGACTATCCGTCTTACTCACCACATCTAGCCCCAAGCTCGGAGGACAGAGATTTTCGTCAAATGAACGGGCACTCACCTTCGTGAACAATATTTTGTAGAAAAAAACACAGAGTACTCTTTGGACGGGTTACAGAGATGGGAGCATCGCTGGGAGAAGTGTGTAGAGTTACAAGGAGACTATGTTGAAAAACGCCGAGTACTATTTGGACGGGTTACAGAGATGGGAGCATCGTTGGGATAAGTGTGTAGAGTTACAAGGAGACTATGTTGAAAAATAAAATCTGAAAAAAATCTTGTATCTTTATTAGGTCGGAAACTTTAGACCACCCTCATAGGAACTATACAAAATCTTCCTATACCATAAATTGCCTGACTGTTATATCACATAAATGTTTTCTAGTGTTAACCATTTCCAAGGTTTTGAATATTCAAATACACTTTGTTCAAGCGTAAGTTGCTAATTGTTTTTCTCGCGTGATTATCAAACTATCACACAGCCATCCCATTTTAAAATCCGATCACCATTGTGGCCTACTGATTCTTCTTATATCAACTAGGTAATGCATAAACGTGTATTGAAACTTAATATGGAATATTGCGATCAATACAATATGCTGTGTACATGACCAATGGGTGTTTAGAGAAATGTTGGCACTCATATATTAATGAGGTGAACAACTCTACACAGGACATCCGAGCTCTAGCACCTGTTTCATCGCTTTCACGTGTCTAAAATAAGCACGAGAAATGACAACTCGTACTCTAAAGCATGTCCTGGAAAACACTTTCTTATTTATGCTTCAGCAGTCCACAATTCTGTCTCGATGTTCGGTGCAGAAGTTGCAATATCAGAGAAAAGTAGCACAAAACGACTAGCTAAAAGACAAGTGCAATCCTACACGCTCTTCTGAAAGACGAATTAAGTCCAACATCACCCACTGCACTGTAATCTTATCTCAATAAGGTGAAAATAATCAGTTTTATTTGGGTATAATTTCAACAGCTCTAGATACTAAGTTGATATAAAACAGAACTATGTAATCGCATATACGAAAAAGTTGAATGGTGTGCAATGTATGAAAAATTATAAAACGAATGTAATACATATATCTGAGAAAACGTCAGCACACGTCAATTGTAATACAATTTATTCTTTTCGGACATTAAAAATGATTTTTTGCTCCATTAATTTGATTGCTAATCTTCGACACCTTTTTTAAGCAGAGACAACATTTTGTTTCTGGATTCACTCTATAGATATATTTGCTAAATTTGTAAGGCACAACTTAAGACGATTATCACAGACAACACAAATATGTTGATGAAATTATGATCATGTAACGAAGAGGAGTCGAATACGTGTATCTACAGATACTCCAAAAAGTATTCGTCTAATCATAGCTAATAGAATATAACAAGCAGAATCAGAGAAATATAGATAAGAAACGAACAATAACAATTTCCTTACATCGATTGATATCTAGGTTTAAAAATAAAACCCAATTTGGATTCATATATTGCTTAATTAGTGAACAGCTCTACGTTATTTAAAGTCATGTCCCATTTGATGTCAAATAAGTACTCGTCTAGTAAACAAGATCCCAGGTATGGTGCCTCGCTGACACACATCCCTTCCCTTTTCTTATGTAGTTTTTTTTTTTTTTTTTTTTTTTTTTTTTTTTTTTTTTTTTTGATTTACGTCCGCCCCAAACGTTAAGTTATATCGGACGGTGAATGAAATGGGTGAAATGGTGCTCAAATGAGTCCAGGGTCCATGGAGCTTAGTTACCCGACATTCGTCTTGAAGGATAACGGAAAACCCCGGGAAAAACTTATCCAGGTAACTCACCCTGACCGAGATTCGAACTCGGGACCTCTTGAACGTGAGGCAGACATGCTACCATCTAGGCTACCGAGGCGGGCTCTTATGTAGTTGTGTTTCATCCACTGTCGTTGACAGTTCCATCTCTGTTTTCAAAGCCATTTACTGATATTTTGGTAATATGTGTCGAAAAAGTCGTGAAACTACAAAAGAAGAGAGCGAAATTTGCATCAGGTTATTTAAAAAAGGAAAATATTATCAAGAAATTGGAAAAAGCATAGGAAGACCTATCAGTGCAGTGAAGACTATCCGTGTCAGCTCAAACTATAAGAAACGTACTTTATGAAGCTGAGTATGGAGGCCGAACAGCCCGTACATAACCATACATCAGTAAAATCAACAGAAAGAAGCAAGGTGCTTTTGCAAAAGAACATAAATACGGTGGGTTTGATTTCTGGAAGAAGGTCGTATTTACTGACGAGAGTCAACTTGAGCTCTTTAAGTCAAAAGAGCGAGGAATAGTGCGGAGAAAAAAGAATTGTGGGCTTGAGGAGAAAAATATAACAGCTTCAGTTAAACATGGAGGCGGTTCAGTACTTGTCTGAGGCTGCATGAGTGCAAATGGTGTGGAGGATTTATGTTTTATTCATGGGATTATCAACCATAAGGTTTATACAAACATCCTAAAACACATTTGTCCAGAAGTATGAATAATATGGGTCTTTCTTAGGATTACATTTTCACACAGTATAATGTTCCAAAACACACAGCTCTAGCTGCAAGGCTATGGTTGTTGTATAATACTCCACGATGGATGCCAAGACCATCGCAATCCCCAGACATGGATCCAATAGAGAATTTGTGGGATATACTGGACAAAAATATTAGGAATCATTAGACAACTAATATAAAGGATCCAAGGAACGCTCTGCTAGATGAATGACGTAAAATTGCAGTGAAAACAACACAATCTTTGGTAAAATCCATCCCAGGGAGAATGCAAGAGATTATAAAGAAGAATGGAGGGCCTACTAAGTACTAACCGTAACATTCTACACTATTTTCAGTATGCAGACGATTACTTATTTTGCATCCTATATTGTATATATTTAATTTTAAATGTTTATGTGAAAGATACTATATGTTTCTTTACTGTATTATCTTTTTCACTAATCAATAAACAAGATTGTCCCTAATGAACTTTATTCTGATTATTTTCCACTACGCATACATCCCTAAACACAAATTCATGCATTAGACGAATACTTTTTGGAGTAACTATATATAATTTAAAACGTAGAGTGACAGAGTGAGTGTGATGCTTAAGAGCCATCGACAGCTAGGTCATTCGTGCCCATTTAGGCCCATTTCAAACGTAAATAAAGCAAAATTCACAAACCTCGAAAGGTTGTATCATTGCACTATAAAAGTCTTTCTCTGAGTATAGTATAAAACTGTTCTCATTCTAATTTTACTTTATCTAGTATTTATTTGGAATATATTTAAGAGAAAGTATTGGTACTTAATTCAATGTCCAGATTTTACCACAAACAATGTTTTAAAGTCTCTAAATTAAAATGAACACTGTTTAAAAAGTGTGTGTGTGTGTGTGTGTGTGTGTGTGTGTGTGTGTGTGTGTGTGTGTGTGTGTGTGTGTGTGTGTGTGTGTGTGTGTGAACACAAAAGTGGGATAAATATTGAAATTCTATTTAAGATTTATTCAAAAACAGAAATTCCTCCACGTCAAATTATGCTCTACATGGAAAAAGATTATTACTTCTTTTAGTTTCTCAAAAGCAGTTCTGACATTTTTTTTTTTTATTAAAAACGCATATTTCAGACATTTCCATCAGAAACTGAATATCTATCCTGAAGTTTCTGCGAATAGGCTATAAAGCCTCTTCTACACAGAAAATTGCTTAACTCGTTAAAAGGAATCATTTATGACAAATTATTTCTAGTGTCATTAACCATTTCAGACATATTCGCTATTAATTTAAATTTTGCTGTAATAAGTATAAACACTTGACTTTTTCATGTGAATATTCTTAAAAATGCATCGTGTGCAGTATCAGTATCAGAACAATGAACTGACACAATCAAACAGTAATTACACATCCGTTCAAACTGAATTTTGAAACACAGCAAATACATTTATATTACGTAGTAATTTGCACACTTGCGTTTTCTGAGAAACATTACGGCTAGGTTTTCAAGGTAGAAAATGTGCACTCTTGTTACGTTGAGGTTCGATCTAAGAACGTCAGAGCTTGATATGTTGAAACTCTAGTCGTAATCTTTCTCAGAAAACACTAGAGCTGTTGATGTCAAACGTATTTTCATAGAGGTACAACCTGTCTGAAGAATGAATACAGACGGACATCAGTGGATGCTTGCACAGAAACAAACAGATAAGCAGTATTATGTCACAATTCTCTGTAATGTTCGGCAATACAGAAGGTGAGTCTCTTACAGTGGAAGGGTTCAAATCAAGTCAAAATATAAACATCGTTGCCTGAAGCCATACGCTCACAAAGTAGAAAATTAATATTTAATTTGCTACAGTTTTGTAAAGAAGATAAACGTAAAGCTTTAAGTATTCCGTTAAATAATGCTATAGTAATGGCAGTGGGGAAAAGTGAACGAGCTGTGCATAATACAGTAAAAGAGGTCCAAATTCAAAGCTTACGAGAGAAAAACACCTGGTAAATACAAAGGTTCGAAGTCAATCAGTGTGAACAACACAGTTGTGCGCAGAACTTCTGCAGTTTTACGAATACAGAGGGGAAATTCCTAAACTAAGAATGCTGTTAAAGAAAAGATCGCTTTTGAAGGTAGAAGAACACATTCTGGAGAATACTTTAAAGGCATGAGATATCGATTTTGCAAGTGCAAAAATATGCATCGTGTTACGTACACTGTGCTGACGTTTTGATGGTCCGACTGTACTGCACTATATTCCCGCCTTCTCTGACGTCTCTAAACAGTGCCATGTTACACCTCCAACAACCAACTGCACTCATTTGTGTAATACACAGTATAATCGCGCTGCTCGAACGGTTACCATGGATTTATCTTTGCTAATAGATACCTCTCAGACAACGCACTGATTACTCCACGTGGAGTGAACAATCTATCTGACATTTGTGATTCCTGCGAATTCCATTAGTGCTCAGCACAGGACCGGGAAGCGGCGGCAGTTCCCCTTTCACTCTTACAAGAATAATCAGTACGTTATCTGAGAGATATCTATTACCAAAGATAAAGCCACGGTAACCGAGAAGTGCGATTATACTCAGCTGTATTACACACCGGTTAGACAGAGCACGCTAAATTCCTATGTTGGTTGCAAATAAGTAAACGCAATGCTATCCATTCTGAATATTAAGTTTACGGGTTATCTCATATCCTAAATCAAAAAACTTCCATATAGGTTTCAGTTAAGTCATGTACCTACACAACGAAGATGTGTCAAGAGTAACGCTGTGCGCGGATTTTCATCTGATATTTACACTGTGACCGTTTCGCACTGCTTGAGGAGCACGCTGCAGGTTGTGAACAAAAAACAACTCGGGAACGAATCTGATCTTTCCATGGGCCACTTTTCATTTCCGCAGAATGCACCAAAAATCCTTTTCTAATTGCTTTACTTTTTTGTTTGGAAAAAGTGTAAAAAAACGGTTTTACTGTTAGAAGAAACGCAAAAACTGTGTTGCGGTTCCGTTCATTCTTCGTGTAAAGGACTTTTGTGAACTGATCCGAAACGGATGCCCTATACCAGCATAATGCTGTCTCTTGTGATCTAGTTGTAAATAAAGTACAATCCTCTAAAATACAGAAAGAATCATATAATAAAGTTACAGTGTCGTGGCAATATTTTATCAGAAGTGCCAAACAAACTACAGATGAACACATACTGGCATGTCTGCCCACCACAAGAAGGCAAGCGGGCAATTAATGGGAGAGGAACTTGAACCGTTTATCTGCTCTGGTAGTGGATGTTTGCAACGAAATGAGTGTATGAGAGTGCATATGAGTCACCCATGTTGTCAGATCTAATGCTTGTTTCAGTAACTGCAGCGATAGGAGTTATGTGACAACACTGTGAACCTAGCTTCCACATCATATCCGGACGGCGAGCATAAATACAGCAAAAGTGATTTCGTTACTTGCCTTCTTATGGTAGGCAGATGGTATTCCAACTTTATGCGCGGCACTCAATGATATCCTATTGTCATTCGAAATCTATTCAACTTTATCAAAACACTTGAATTATTCAAATAACTTTAAACAGAAGAGTTGGGAGACCGTTGTTCAATGCATTGTTATTATATTATTCTATGTTATGTAACTGCACACCATTTTTAATTAACATCGTTTAACCGCTTACATCACATTTGATGAATAAAATGGGTGAAATACGCCAGGGTTCAAAGAGCTTAGAGTTTTTTGTTCAGTATTGGTCTATTGTACATTATGTACGCAAGTGGGGCATCCCCGGGAGGAAGGATGAGACGAGAGACAGACGGTGGCCGTCCCAAGGAGCCACATTAGTGCAAAGGGCAGGGTCCGTACATTTTACTTAGATGGAAACCTCCCCCGGCAGGCCAGAACGGGCATTCCTCCGTACTGTATTTCGAAGACGGTCCCAGCAGTCGGGTCGAAGACCGGCAAACGACCTACCCGAGGAGGAAGTGATTCACTCAGAGTATATCATCCTGCCAGGCACCGCCGAGACTCCCGCCGACACTTCTACCCTGAAAGAGATCACCAAATGAGAGATGATATTAAATAATGCAGATGAAATAGAAGGTTAGGAAATTCCGAGGATATAATTAAACTACCCAGCGTTCATCTAGCGACCCGGGAAAACCCCCGAATATACCCATGGGTCAGGTAGGTCGGCCACGAGAATCGAACCCAGGCCTCCCGAATGCGGGCCCCAGACGAAACCGCCTGAGCCTTCCCGCTCGGTGAGCTTATGGTTACCCGACTTTCAATTTTTCAGGATAAGGGAAAACCACGAGAAAAAAGACAACTTATTCAGGTAACTCACCGAGACTGAGATTCGAACTCGGGATCTCTTGAATGCGAGGCACACTCGCTATAAAGAGTCGATAACACCATTCTTGTAAAGGCACATGTAAGACATGTTTTTTATAGAAAATTCAACCTACAAATACGTTTTTTATGAATTATTACTACTAATATAATATTTCAATAAAATAGTATTACAATCCTTTCGATGCAATAAGAGTGATCGGTTTGCATATTTCTTTAAGCGTCTTGTATCCTTAAAACCTGTCAGCCATCACATTCCAGGAAGCTTCATGGTATTTCCCACCTGTTTTTCTGGAATTACTGATAACTACAGTTTGTCGGAGCTGACCGGATGCATAGCGCTATGCTGCTGCTGTAAGAGACAAACGAGCCGTGGCTGGAAGAGCTTTGATAAAGGCAATATTACTGTGGGTGTAATGCAGACACGCCATTCCTTTAAGTGTTTTCTTTTGTTACACGTTATATAGTGTGAATCCTGCTGTGCATGATGGGAGTGACCTGCTGCAGCTGACAAAACCTATTCAGTTGTGAAAGCATTTCTCTACACCTTTACACACGAGTAAAGGGAATGATTTGTTCCTTTAAAGACTATAACGGTATATAACCTAGGGCTATGTTATATTATTATGATGTATAACGTTATGAAGTTTATAAAAATAAAGAGCCCAAATGTATTATATAAGATGGCCAGAGATCAACTCGTTTTCCTTAACGCTTTTGAGTAATTTTCTTGTCTTTTGCCTTCCTTCCTCCGGAAAGTAGAATCTAATATAAAACTGAGATTTTGGGATGCACGTACATAAACGACCCTTGCAACCCAATCGTTATTTACAATTCAGTACACTGCAAAAGTAGAACCAAAGCTCTAAACTGCTCTCCCCACCACTTGAAATGTTTCGTAGCTGGTTTTCTTGCCATTACTGAAGCACTTTCCTCGGCGACAGACTGTCTACTACTTTGCTTACAGATTCATGGCAGTTCTCATTATAGGAACAGTAAGTCTAACTTGAGCACTGTCTTTAAGTCCAACTCTGATCGAATACAGCGTTTGGGTAAATGCTATCTATAGAATGAATGCCTTACGTTTAATGAAACAAACTAGTCAAAGGTAAAATCTTGCTACCTTGTATCTCGCGTGCATTTTCAATCTGGTATACTTGCGCCATGCATTTAACCACTTCCATCAAAAGTAGGTAATTGGTAGGTGGTTATAATCTGGTTTCTTACATTATTACTTGCTTTGCAACCTATAAATTATATAATTCAAAGTCCACGCAATCATCTTACTAACAACGGCTAGTGGTTCAAGAAACCACATTCTTGGAAAATTCGCAATAAAAGAAAAAGCATCCAACAGTACTTTTCCCATTAACATCTTTATGGTAATAAATGGGGCCCGGAAGTTGTTGACCTAAAAATTCTCTAAAAATGAACTATAAAATGCCCTTAAAATATTTAAAAAATTCATATAAAATGTAAAAAAATGACCTAACAAAAATTAACAATTTCTTTCATAATAATAAATTAATAACTGTCACAGACAAATAATGAATATATGGTTTGAATTAAACCCATTTTAAAATTAACTTTTTTAGTAAATAATGCAATTATTGCTACTAAACAATAAATAAATTCAAAATTTATCAGGTCATTTTCAAATTTATAAAATATAAAAAATAAGTGACTGTACCTATTAGCCAAAACATACCTTACTTAGCGTTGGTCATCTTCAAGTCATCAAAAGTAAAGGAGCGGTGATTGTCAGTTAAAACTGTTTTATGCTTTGAGAAACTTCTCTCCACTTCCACAGACGTTATAGGCACATTTGGGGGAAAGAAAAAAAACACTACGTCACTGCATTTTAATCCTGTTCAAAAATATCAGTTCTGAAGTTTTCTCCTGACAAGATATCGGCAATCTGACAAACTGTTTCGTATTCTTTATTTTTGTCCAACAAAAATTTTAGTTTCTGTCTAATTTTGTCTCCAATCTCACCTTTTACATTTTGTTTTCTCTCTTCCGCAATCCTCACTAACTCAATCAACTTATCCAATGTCATGTCACGGTCTTCAAGGTGGGTTATGATATCCGTCAAAAATGTAAAATTTGATTCAATGAAGGCAAATTTACCTTGAATTTGAGTATCAGAAAACAGATCCTGTACGCTCTCAATTGCCTTAGAATCTACCCTATCTAAGCTATTCGCCACTTCTCTCACTATTTGAAAATTGTCACAGTGGTATATACATGCCCGTGCGTCAGGTTCAGGTCGGCCACGGGAATCGAACTCGGGCCTCCCGAATGCGGGCTACAGATGAAAATGCCCAATAAATTCGTGACAGAAGAAAGATAATGACCGGAAAATGAATCTAAATGTTTAAAAAGGACTTATAAAAATGTGGAAAAAATGCATTTTGATTACCTATAAAAACCATGTATATCTAACGTATTTGTTCCAGAATGCACTTAATTTCCAATACGCATGGTCTGTGACTACTCAGGAAAAAGATGACTTTTCATCAAAATCCGGGCCCTAATAACAAATAATCATTCACATTCTTTTGTTCATAATGTGAAAAAGCACAACAATCAGATTACGAATAACTTCCTCCCTTTTTGCTTCCTCAGAAATTAATGTTAAAGTTGGAGTGATTTCGTTGTGCCCAGAAAAGACACAGCGGGCTTTCAAATTCCTCAACTTTTGTTATAAAATACTGTTAACTTGTGTTAAAAGAGAGGAGTTCCTGGATTAAATTCTCGTCTATATTTGAGGTTATAGGTTACATTTTATGTGCAGTAAACTCTTACTCATGGTATTAATTATTCGAAATAAAACATGCTTAACATATTAATTACTGGAAAATTTTGAAATAGTCTATTTTTCAAAATGCATTTACTTTCATGATACATAAGCTATAGATCCAGAAATAATGTGGCAGTATCCTTGATATATGTATAATTTAATAGCACGACTACTTTTTTACATCCTGGCCTTTGATCAGAAGAAAACAAAGGAAAATTGATTAGCTGCCAACTTGACCAAGATCTTTTTCGAGTCGTGTCTTATCCAAAATATATGTAGATATCATAAGCATTATCTAAAAAGAACAATACAGGTGAGAGAAATAAGTCTGATATGCTAAAAATATCTTCCGGGCTGTAAGGCTGTGGTCCACTGTAATTTCTTCTCTCCTCAAACGTTTCTCATGCCTCCTAGAGAACGCCGCTTCCAGCGGTACCGGCTCACCAGCCTTAACAAAATTTACACACCCAAGTTCTTTGCCTGATCTAACAAAATTAAATCTTCCTTTTCAATACATGAACTATATTCCTCCAGCGGTGCACGGGGACCATTGCATCCGATTCCACAA
>CM060955.1:21157983-21219113 GCA_030765055.1 Mantis religiosa | reverse complement strand
TCTCTGTCTATCTCTCTCTCTCTCTATCTCTCTCTCTCTCTATCTCTATCTCTATCTCTATCTCTATCTCTATCTCTATCTCTATCTCTATCTCTATCTCTATCTCTATCTCTATCTCTATCTCTATCTCTATCTCTATCTCTATCTCTATCTCTATCTCTATCTCTATCTCTCTCTCTCTATCTCTCTCTCTCTCTCTCTCTCTCTCTCTTCCCCCCTCTCCAAACTTATGTCCTCCAGTCATATTGGACGAGGAATGAAATAATGCTCAAATGAGCCCAGAGGTCATAGACCTTAGAATTAGCCAACATTCATCGTACAGGATAAGGGAAACTCCGGGAAAAAACTTTATTATCTCAGCCTGATCAAAAAATGTGTAGTGCTTAACGCCCGCTTTTACTACATAGGGCACCACAGGCGGTGGCACTGGTGATACATGAGATGAAGATGGAGCACCGGTGGAATGAGATACCGGGGGACCCCGGAGAAAACCCGACCCAGCGTCGCGTTGTCCACCACAAATCTCACTTTGCGGTCGCCTGGGATCGAATCCGGGCGCCTTGGTGAGAGCCGAGCAGTCTAACCGCTCAGCCAAGGCGCGGCACCTCAGCCTGATCAAGATTCGAACTTTGGGCATGTAGGACCTGAAGCAGGCACAGTACCACCTACGCTACATAGGCGGCCTGGAGTGGTTTTTGTTGCTACCCCGCTTCCATCCTGTATGGATCGATTCATCTTTACTTTAGGCAATCAAAGACATCAGAATATCTTCTCTCGAGAGTAAATCACGTGATAGGAGCTAGTTTGCCGAACAACTTATAGTTCCTATTATAAAACGGATACGTAAATGAAGTACTGCACTAAGAGAAAGGAAGCAGATGTGACATCAGCAGTCTTGAACTGCAACAGTACGTGACGGAACACCTTAACCTCAATGACGAATTGTCGTCAGCTGTAACATCCTGATGACAACAGAGAATCGCAAGGCCAGCACAATGCGATTTTAAATTTCCTTGTTTTCATACACTTACCCGGAAGAGAATAAAACAAGTGAAACAAATTACTGACATCAAATTCGATTGTTAGATAATTGTTAACGCTTTGAAGCAGAGTAAAGGCTTCCAAACGACTTTTTACTGCATTTTTTACTTTCTCTACTAAGTGCTTATAACATATAGAAAACGTATTGTAATCCATCCAAAATTAAATACCCAAATTAAACAGACACGTTTTGAATGATTGAATTAAAAAGAAACTGTAGAAATAGGTCCTGTGCGTATAACTGTTTCTCTCTGTTCGTGAAAAGCACAACCCAAAACGAAAAATTGGTTAATAATAAAACTTGGCTACATAAAAATTGTAGTTTTCGTTAAAGTATATAGTTCATGTATTACACATTTATACTTATACTTTTCTCAAATGAGAAGTAATTATTAATTTTCTGCTGGTTATACAAAGAGAACATAACCTCAAAGTCATCACCTGGATGCCCACTCTTAAACTGGGTTTAAGCGATAGTCAGGTTTTTAAGGAAATATATTATAAAACCTTTCTACAAATGTCTATCTCGGTTAATGTGAAGTGAATTGAAGAAGTGTAAGACTAGTCTGTTCAACGGCAAGTACAGTCATGCGATTCCACACATTATAAGATTTTTCTTTCTTTTCTATGTAATACGTTGCTTCCATATTCACTTTGGCTATTGGAATGTTGAGTACTTTGGCTCCTTCAGCGAAAAGAGAAGATAAATATACAAGGTTTAAGGCTCGGGTTTATTCTTAAATTCTCATGTGAGTGTGTCAGATAGGTACCTTTTTGTGTAATTTACGTCCTCCAACGTTAAGTCATATCGGACGATGAATGAAATGGGTGAAATGATACTCAAATGAGTCCGGGGTCCATGGAGCTTAGAGTTACTTGTCATTCGTCTATCAGGATGAGGAAAAAACCGTATCCAGGTAACTCGCCCTAACCGAGATTCGAACTAGGGACCTCTTGAACGTTAAGTCTTATCGGACGATGAACGAAATGGGTGAAATGATGCTCAAATGAGTCCGGGGTCCATGGAGCGTAGAGTTACCTGACATTCGTCTATCAGGATAAGGGAAAATCCCGAAAAAACCTTATCCAGGTAACTCGCCCTAATCGAGATTCGAACTCGGGGCCTCTTGAACGTGAGGCAGACACGCTACCGAGGCAGGCGCCAGATAATTACCTTACCGGAAACACTGTATTATGCTTGAACTCGGGGCGCCGGGTTAGCGCAGTGTTTTCGTTCGCGGCTCCCGTGCTAAGGGTCCCGAGTTCGATTCCCGGCTCTGGGGTGGCGATTGTAAGTCGGCCCTATACACGCCTTCACCTCTGTCTAGCACATGTGAAGCGTCCCCTATGTCCAACGTGGTTCGGAGTCCACGGTGTAAGCTGTAGGTCCTCTTGCCTCACCGTCATCTTCACTATCACCTATCATTGCAGGTAATGGACACCGCCCTCTGGGTACCTCCGCCTGAGAAATGGGTCCGGTCATCACGTGGTGGGGCGACGTTACCCCGAAGGACAGGGTTGCCATGTGGGGTGTTGGTAACCAACCAACCATGCTTGGACTCGAAACAGCACAATGTATCTACTACCCTAAAATTAATTGTAATACTTGACCAAACAAGAAATGCTGACTTCAATTGTTGATGATTATGTTCCTTTTTCTTCGTTGATAGGAGAAATTCAGGAAGCCCTCGAGAAAAAAGCATGGAAAAAGCAAAGAAATATTTGAAAAGCTTTACATTTTTCAACAAGATTTTCATCAACACTACTCCATTTTTCCGTAAGTTCCAAAACCTTTTTTCGATAACAGTAATCATAAGTTATGCTTTTAAAAAGGATGTTCTTAACTAATAGTTTAAATAAATCGTCTAGGATCTGTAAAGAATTAGGAATATTTTCAATATTGAGAAAAGATATTGTCACCACAGAACCACAAAGATTTGTGATAATGCATTTACCACTTAAAAGACAGTCTCAGCAGAATCAGTAATTTTAATAGAAAGTGACTTTTTGTGTGTGAGTGTGCTCTTTAGTTGCCTTCTCATTTTGTTGATCCGAACGGTCATCACATTATAAGACAGAAAGTTGGTTCAGCAGTGGAAACTGTCACAAAACAAATTTTCTCTATGAAGACCTTCCATATGTTTTATGACCACGTCCTCTCTCTCAGGAAATATCTTTCAGCTGCTAAACGTGAGTTATTTACAACAAAAGACACGTGCTCTTCTTGCAGTGCAGAGGGATTAAGACTCTTTGCTATATGGTCAACACCGATGTTGAAAAACAACTTCCCCTGTAAAGTTTTACTGCGTGCAATAAAACATCTGCTTCACTACTAACTACAAAGCTTTCCGAGAAATGGAAGCAATTCGTGGGCTTGCAAAAGTACAATTTATGACCTTTTTGTCAATCACTACGCAGAACATAACTGGCAATATTTGCTGGAGTAATACAAAAAGCGGTTTGTATTTTGCCGACTGAAGAAGATATTCTTCCCCACTAAAATATAGGCGTGGTACATTTACGAGTTTCTTTGATTTTGATATAACTTCCAAATGCTGTTCTTAAGAAACCTTATTTTTAGTTTCTATAGTGTGTGCGCGTGCGTGCGTGCGTGAGTGCGCAACTTCGACGAAAGTCTTATAGGAGATTTTCCAGTAGAACATGGCCCATATCTCCGGATAATCACTTTATATGTGACATCGGCCGTAAAAGCCTACCAGTTTAAATAAAGATTCAGGGTTTCCACAACAGACCTCTGGGGTTTTGAGGTTAAGTATTTGCATTCAACTAAAATCTAACTTTAATATGTTATGCATAAATTTAAAGGTAATATTCTCAAGATTTTATTTCAATTTAGTAAATTTCAAAATTGATGAAAACAACGTTTTTGTAAACAATGTAATTTTTACCAATAAGGTAACTTTTCATGTAAATAGTACTATGATCTGACACAATTGCAGAATTTAGGGTTCACAGCCGCCTCATGAGATCATTGAGCGTTCAAGTGAACGTTTGGTACTTACAGAGACCGACATATGTATTCGAACGTAAACATATTTGTTACTTATATTATTTTAAAGCTGCGCAGAGTAAGCATACGTGACTACAACTGGTACAAAATAAACTTAAGTCTTCCATTAAACATATAAACTCATAAATAGCAACTGAAACTAATTTGCACTACAAGGAGAAATAAAACCGTTACTTTACATCTGGACATAAATATTCGAACAGAGAACAGCTAGTATTTAGTTATCATCTCCTTTCTTTGAATTACTGCTGATAATACTTTGGGCATTGTCTGTATGTGTTGCTTAGTGACTGCAGAGTCCATATTTCTCCACTCTGTTTGAAGAAATTCTTTCAGATGGCCCTTACTTCTGATGTGATACTTCCTCACAAGCTCCTCTAATGTTTTCTATAGAATTTAAATCTGGAGATCAGGGCGGTGTATTTAAAGTGCGAGGAGTGTTGTACACGATCCAAAGACTTACAATTTCAGCAGTATGCTTCGAATCATTGTCATGCTGGAAGTAATAGCCATGCCCTAATCTCAGCTTCTCTGCACTATTTTTAACGTTGTTTTAAAGAATCCTCTTGTATTCAAATTTGTCCATGATCCCATCTATAAACAGCAGTTCCCCAAAGCCAGGTGAAGCTATACAGCCCCAAACCATCACACTACTGCCACCATGTTTCACTGTAGCTACCAAGTTCTTAGGTTCCCATTCTGTATTTGGCAGTCTCCACACTTTAAGACGTTCATCACTCCTGTATAAGCAGAATTTGCTCTCGTCCGACCAGAGAACCTTATCCCAGAATTCTGTTGGTTTCACCACATACTGTTTAGCAAATTCTATACGCTTTTTCTTATCCACCTTATTAACCTATGGTTTCTTACTATGAACGCGGGCATTGTACTCGGTACTATTTAAAACCCGTTCAACTGTTCTGGTGTGAACCACAGTGCCAGAATATTGCTCAAGGCATCCTCTAATCTCAGATGCAGTGACTCTCGGTTTCCGCTTCACCATTTTTATTATTTGCCTGCTGTCTCTGGTGGTGAGTTTATAAGGAGCACCATTTCTAGGTTTATTTACAACAGTGCTTGTCTGTTTGAAGCGTTGAGTTATGCAGAACACTGTAGTTTTGCTTCTGTTAATGGTTTTGGCAATTTCAGAGAGAGATTTGTTTTGTTTTTACATATTTATCACGATATTCCTCTCTGCCTCCGTTGTCTCCTTACCTTTTGTCCCATATTACCTATGAGTTCATAATCGGCTGAATAACTTTGAGCACACTGCCTCGAGACATAGCATAAACACAACTGCTATGTTGTAGAGGCGTGTAGGGTACATACGTCCAACCACCTTTCTCTCTGTTCGATTGGGTACGTTCGAATACCTATGTCCTCCAATAAGAGGGACAGTAGAATAAATACAGTACAGATTGTGTAATAAATACATGCAAAGTGATATTTTAAATACTGTTTCCGATACACATAAGGTTAATGTTTACATGTTTAACAATTCAACGCTGCCAAATAAATATCACAGTATTTATAGTACGTGCAGTGTTACATGTTATATTATTCGAATACTTCTGTCGGCATCTGTATGTATGGCAACCGTGACCCCAGACATGCTGACTAGGGCCTGGCAAGAGGTACAATTTCGTTTGTGTCCTGCCACTAATAGGGACCACATTGAATTTTACTAAGCTATAATTACATCTTGAGAATGTTACCTTTAAATTCATGTATAACACATCAAACTAAGATGTTTATTTAATACAAATATTGAACCACAAAACCCCCGAAGCTCTTTTGAGGAAATCCTGTATTTTATTTGTTAACGCGCTATCAATTATGAGGATGACTTCAGCGCCGCCCGTGTGCCGGAATTTTGTCCCGCAGGAGTTGGTTTACGTGCCAGTAAATCTACTGATGCGAAGCTGACGTTTTTAAGTACATTTAAAACCATCGGCCTGGGCCGATGAACTCGACAACCTTGGCATCAGTAGGCCAAGGCTTAACCAACTCAGCCAGCCCGAACGATTAAACTAAACTAAACCAAACCAAGATTCTTTTTTATTTTATTGGGATGCACGTGATGGCTGTCATGTCACTCGTTTATTTCAGGCTGAAGTGTACATAATTACCATAAACGAGTTCTACCTATGTTATCTGGAGCACTAATTAGCCTTCATTTCGTGCATTTTGTCTAGTTATACAATAAAGGAATAGTGTACAAAATAACTTGCAGCGACTGGGAATCATGCTCCCAACGGGAGTGTAACGAAAACATTTATCAGCTAAAATAATGGAGAGAAAATTTTCTATTTTAACAGGGTCAAACAACAAACAATATTACAAGTTACGTGTTTTGACGTTTCGAACATTTTTCTATTAGTTTAGTAACAAGCTTTTATAAATTATACTTACTTTTCAACTTTTTTATGTGTGATGTTTGCAAAATTACTTTATGCGCACTTTGGTAGACAACTGTTTTCTGACAACTGAAATTGCTTTGAAAACAGACTTTGCTTTGAAAGAAAGAACGAAAAAATCTCAGTCAGAAGTAATCAGTTTTCTCATCAAAGCCTCAGTTTTATGACTACAAATGCATTTCAGCTAAATCATGTCGATGATATTGTCAGGTGTAACAAATACATGCTCGCTCTGATACGCCTGTTACGCCATTGTTTACTTGACTTTTTATACAAGAAAAAGTGATTCCTTAGCAGTGCGACTCGATTACGCCAAACGACCCAAACGTTGCGGGTTCAACAGATGGTTTTTAAGTGTGTTTAAAAGTGACAGCTCGTCTGTTGATTTACTGGCATGTAAAAGAACTCCTGCGAGACGAAATTCCGGCACACCGGCGTCGCTGATATGATTGTGGCAATTGACAGCATCGTTCACAAAGAAACAATATATAACATTTTTAGCAGTTGAGGACAAGCATATTCCTGCTTGAACATTTGTGTCATTCAATATTCGTTCGAATGTATTATTCTGATATATTTGACTGTTAGATAGTAATACGAAAAAATTGGGCCTCTTTTACTTTACGCGTTCACACCGCAGCACCCAATTTCGCATTCAGGTCCAAACGCGCAGGCGCGAATTTCACGTAACAATTAATATCACAAGGTGATTGACGTAGGTATCAACGAGCAATCCTGCGGGAAGAATTAATTGTTTTGAACATTGTGTCATAGAGTACTTTTTAGACAGTGGTCAAAATATATTGACAAATTATTCTTGTTGCTTGTCAAGGATTCGGGTTTGTCCCGTTGCGCACCAAAAAGATTTGTTTATTGAAACTGATTCATCCATCTGGTTCACCATCCTTCTATATCCCGTCTACGCTTTGGGGTAAACAAAACTGCTTACTTCTGTAGTATTCATCTTTCAGTATGTTTATTATATCTTCACTTCTCTTTCTGTCTCTAATGGATACTTCCTACTCCTTTCAAACCTCTCACAAATCTCATTTCTGAACTTTTTATTGTATTTCTTCCCCTCATTATCAGGGTTTCCTGCTATAAAGTACACCGTATACAACTTCTATTCCATACAGTAGCAGTGGACAAATTAAGATTATAAGTTAATTTGACTTTACCCGCAAGGCTGTTTTTATACAATATGAGATATATTAACCTATTACATACGAATAAACTTGTTCTTTCGTTAAACTCTTTTAGCTGGTAACCTTCACACATCAGTTTCAGGAGTATTATAGCGCTGCTGGAACGCTTTCCATGGATTTGTCTTTGCTAATAGAAACCTCTCAGATAACGCACTGGTTATTCTTGTAAGAATGAGAGGGGTACGGACGGGCCTCCCAGTCGTGTGCTAAGCACCAATGAACGCATCACTTCAGCCAATGGAATTCGCAGAAATCACAAATGACAGATATATGTTCACTCCACGTGGAATAATCGGTGCGTTATCTGAGAGGTATCTATTACCAAAGATAAATCCATGGTAACTGTTCGAACAGCACGACAATACTCTATAGCTTGTAGTACTTACTGTCATTGCCCTTGATAATGGAATCATGCTAGTGTAATTTGTCCTTGTGTTGATGTATACGTTTGAAGCTTGTCTTAGAAATATACCCAGAGCAAATGCTTGCCCCTGTATCGTTGAACAAACTAATTATATGCTGTTCCGTGCTGTTTTTTTTTTTTTTGACATTTTTCGCAGTAATTGAACTGTTACCCTGTAAAATGCTTTAAAATTTTGGCTGGTTCTTCAGATTCCATAATTAGTGCTTTCGAAGTGTACGGCATTATGCAAAGATACATGATGTTGGATAATAATCTGAACAATTGGCAAGAAATCGAAGTTGGTAACCCTGCAGAATTACAATTTTATATCACCCACTGAGTACTTTTCTCCTTTTATTATATCATCTACCCTTAAAAGAGCTTCTTCCACATTCGACTGTGTGGTGTTTGCTTACATTTTTAATGGTTTGTATCACATACTTCAATGAACACCGTCCTCGGACTTCCTGTCTGTGAAAGTCATTTTTCAATTCCTATTTTGTTTCCCCCAGACAGAGATGGTAGTGACTCACTGGTGTGAACGATCTCCATATTAACAAGTAAACAAGAAAAATCGGTATATTTGCGAAAGGTTTTAAATTATAGCTAACACATCACTTTGAGACTTGATGTTTAACCCATTAACATTATCTTGTGTGCAACGTTCTTCCGCTGTCACGACCAACATACTCTTGAGTATTGCGATTTTTGTTGAAGATAATGGTTGAATCACATTGTTTAGCGCAAGCGATTATTAAAACAGAACGTTAAATTATAATCATATATCGTTGGTGTCAGTAAATTTATAGGTATTACGAATGCTCAATTAAGAATAGTGGGCCATTTTAAAGTATGAATGGATTTATGAGTAATATTACATAATCCCTAATTATGTACGTTTATAATAATTATGTACGTTTATAATAATTATGTTACATTTCTTTCATAAATAAATTCTTAATGATTTCATCAATTTGCTTTCCTGAAATCTAAAACAAAACAATTTAACAATGTTCTATTCTAATCTCTTTTCTAATACACAATTGCTGCTCAACTAGACGTTCATTAGTCATTACCAGATATGTGGCAGCCTGTTATACTTAGGTTGGATTCTGGATCCAGAGCTACGCTTTAATGGTTAAGAAAATTCAGTAATAGTTACCAAATCTATTGCACCAACGACGTAGTTTACAATTCTATTTACTGTAATCCTCCAGAACATAACAAACTTAGCCACGAATCATTTATTTGAAGGTAACATTCGCTTAAATTGTTTACCTTCTTCATCGACTTCAATGCTTATGGTTCCTTTTCCGATGACGTCTGCTGTTCTTTACTACATATTCCATAGCAACCAGTTATTGATCTAATTCCTAAGATACTGCTGAAATAGCTCCTGTTGAACTGTTTGCCTCAATCTTCATTGCTGTTACGCCTTATGGCTAAATTGTCCTTGATGGAAGTCTACCAACCGCACCCCCACCCCAAAAGCTTTTTATGTCATTTTTTATCTTATAATTCAAATGGTTTTTAAGGTGAGAAGGTACCGCCTATCTCCACAATGCTATTTCCATGATTTTTGGGTGCACATTACTACGGAATTATTATTGATATTGTGAATTTGTGGGTTCGTAGAATTAAAAGTCCAATTTGCCGAGCTTCTAAATGTTCTTTATTTCCGTAGCAATTCTTACGTAACGACATTACATCACATATACAACACAGTCTTCCAAGGTCGATTACAATAACAAACAGCGTTCTGATTACACTCGTTTGCATCAGCTCTCGTTACAACACTTCACAGCTGTTTACTACTACAACACGCTCTTGGCGAGTCGTCGCCTCTTTAAATACCTCACTGATAATTTCTAGACTATTCTAAAATAAACCAGAACCCGGAATATCTCTATCAGTCAAGACGTCACCATAAATTTCCATTTATCTCAGTTTGTTTGTTTCGGCAGACCTTTATCTGAGTGCTATCTTTATCTGCCGGCTCTTTGTTTCCACACTGCCCGCCTATTAGTTCCTTTGTGTAAACAAGCCGCGCGGTCGTAGATAACGGGTACGCGACAATATGTACCTGAAAATTTTCAGGCATGTTCTTAAAACTTTTATCTTCAATAATAACTATTATTGTGTGAAAATTTTATACTGATAATTTGTTATAATTTTTTAGTTTTTGTAAAAAAAAGTACTGAAATTTCCGGCAGTTTTATTTTTTAAACAAGTATTATGAATCTCAGAGAAAAATCCCTTCTTAAAATTATTCTTATGAGTCTGCTTAATACACACAAAAAATTCATATGATTTGGTTGATTAGTTTTTAAAAAAAAAAAAAATTGTACCGGAACCTGAAAAAATGTGAAACTGAGAAAAATAGCTTTAAAGTTTATATATTGATTACTGACTTCTCACATGAGTCAGAACATTCCTGCTGCATAGTCTTCACCCTCTCTATTCTCACTTGTTCTTTTCAAGTTCCTCTTCAATTTTTTTTATTCTTTTATTTTTTATTTATTTATTTTGCCTTCTGCCAGTTCTTCAAGCATTTTATCTGCTTTCAGGACTCGCAGCTCATCAATTTCTGTATATGACTACTATCATGATTAGCACATGTATTGTTGATGTGGGCCTACTAACCTCAATATTACATGTGGTTTCATTGTATATTCTATTTATATTTTCCACATTACTGTTCTGTTTTTAGTAAACTTTCTCTTTCGAAATGCTTTTGGCCTACCCATATCATATATTCACCAATAATAAGTACTAAATATTATTCAGAAAAAATAACTGTTCATATCTACAGCCAAAGACAAAAGAAAAACTAGCATCATTGGAGTTACAGTGGTACCAGCAGAAAGCTTAAAAGATACCTTACAAAACAAGGCTTAGTTCAGAAATATCTGTTCAGTATTACGGAGATTATGATCGATTTTCTGAAAGTTTACGAAAAGGGGCGTGAATTTTAACCCCAAGTGAAGTACCTTCTCACCTTAAAAGGAGGATAACTGTAGCAGTATTTTAGTATATATAAGAGTTCTCGCTATGTTATCCACTTTGGTACAACTGAATTGTCTTTAAGATCCGATAGGTCCTTTAGATTTCGACGTATAATGGAAATAACGAATATAAACAGAGCCACATGTTCTCCAAGCGACATCAGATTCCCTGCATGGATACCGGGCACCTGCGGTAACACAGGAGCACTCCAAGCATTAGTTAAAGCTGCACACACTATCATTCCGAAAGCTGGTTAACTCAAATGTATAGTAGCAATCCATAAATAACATCTTTGGGGAGGGTGACGGAGGAGGATACATCAGCAATTATCTTGATATCTCCATTCCCATTCACTCCCTCTAATTTTCACCAGTCATTCTGCAAACTCCCACTACAGAGTGAACGACCCTTCACGCAGCCAATTTTGCAGCTTTTATAATGCTCCCCCATTCCGAAGAGATAAAATCGCAGGAGATTAAATCAGGGGGTTGTATCTGTTAGTAATAATGATAACTGCAATTTGTAGCGTGTAATGAGAAGTTGGCTATATGTGCAGTCACAGAGTACTACTAAAAGGGGGTGCAAACATAGTCCCTCCGTTAATTGGTGTTAAAAAAGACCGCAAAATATTCTGTACATCCATTCCTGGAGAAAAATATTCTATTATTCACTAACCGCTAATAGTGCATCACACTTCTGGAGGGGTTTCTTGTGTATTACGTTAGACGTTTCAGAAAACCCTTTTAAATGCTTATGTTTGTATGTTAGAAGTAACTTAACGCGACCAAATGTGCTGCTATATTTACTGCGGACATCCTGTCGACGCGTACCGCCGACAAAGAAGTTAGCATCGGCCGGCAGGGCGCACGCCACCAAATCAGCTGTGTGAAACGAGTTTACGTTGATAGACCCATCGCAGGTTGTACGCTTAAATAAGTCTCCATCGGGTTGTCCTCAGATTGCCAATGCAACACCCAGGTGTTGATGACCTAAAAATGTTCAAAAATGGCTAACTGCATCATACAATTTGAACAAACCTGCTGTTGTTGATAACGGTAATTGTGATCCGGATGATTTATTTAGCATACTTGACAGCACCAAGTTGTTTGCGTTATATGCTAATGTAATGTGAATTTCTCCTCTGTAGCCAATACCACACATCTTACCCAATAATTCATATCTTCGACCGTCACAGACTGTCTACAGAGAATAAAGAGAGAAACAATTTTATTTAAACCTAATTCAATAATGACTTTATTTGTGATAGGTATTTTTGGAGCATAGGTACTTCAAAAAAAAGCAAATAGGAAATGAGAAAATAACGAAGGTTCACCTGACGATCTGATATAGTCCTGTGGTTACTCAGGTATTCTGCTACACTTTCTAAACTCTACCCTCTTCTTCACCGACGTACTTCAATTAGCTCCAAATGTTCTTCGCTACCTTAACATTTACTGAAAAAAAAAAACACGGATGATTTATGCAGCTTCTGTATGGAGTTCTGCGATTATCTCTAAGTAGGTCCGCTGTTAAGTCCCGGACCTCACAATGAGATAGCGCTACTGGGCCAGTTTGACGGATAGCATCATACAGTTGAAGCAGTATTGCTTATGGGTGTACACAGGTTCCACGTTGGAACGCCAATTTGATGCAAATATAATATAATGGCGAACACAGAAGTCGGCGAGCAATGAGGTTTCTCTCAGGGTATGCGTGGATGTGTGTGAGAAGGAAATTTACAACACTGGAATGCCCGTTTCCAAATTATTTATTCACTGCTTCTTATTTCAAACCTCGAAATGGAAGCTGCCGACCGAGGGTTACCAATCACGGTTTATAGTGACTGAATGCTAATTATATTTCTCGATAAATTTTGATGACCTGACGAATATTCAAGACCGAACAAGTTGACCACCCTAATAGGCTTCACGTTTGACTCTTCTCTAATATCGGCTACACGCCGGATAATGGTTTCATAGCCGTGACCCGGCTCCATCGGCGACAAGCCGAAGAGTCTCCCCCACAACTGCGTGTGTGTCTTTATATATCACTTTCACTCTCCAAATTCCTTTTTAAACAAAGTCCTTTTGTGGCTGTTTTGGTCGCCATTGTAAACGATTCGAAGAATACCCTATTCATGTATGTCAAGTGACAATTCCTTTAGAAACCTTCTAAGGTCACTGTTCCTTTCATTCATGGCATTGTTATAAACAGTTTCCCCAACTAAACTGGCCTTGGGGCTTGGTCTCACAAAGAATCAACATTCCTTCGACGTCTATCATTATTCTTTGCTCCTGCAAACAATAATTTCGGTATCAAATGCCCCCATAGATATTATTTTATTATCCCATAATGAAATAATATATATGTCTTGCCCGAATATAACGCAAAATATTAGACCTTTGTCAGCAACTTCCAATTCATTTTACAATTTCTTCTCACAACATTAATTTTTACATGACATTTCCTAAAAATTAGTCACCTGGTTACATAACAACATTTCATTTAAAATTTACCAACATTCTGTTCTGTAATTTTCAACTTTCAAATATTACTCGGAAAATATTTCAATCTACCTCATCTCTCTCTTTCTCCATCTGATCTACTTAAAATTAATTCATATTGTTGTTACACTTGAAACAATTCCTAAATATACACTCTTATGTTTAAATCAATGGTACATTCATAAGATTATATTTGTATACAACATTTCTGAGTTCTTCTTCTTGATTCTATATAAATATTCTTTTCAAAAGTCTTTCATTGTTCTGATATTTTTTTTAACTGGTTAATTTTTTTATACATTTCCGAATACTTCTTTAGGATTCTATATAAATATTATTTTCAAGAGTCTTTAAGTGTTCTGATTTTCATTACTATATTTTTTTTTCACTTGTTTAGTTTTAAGTTTCACTGCACTGTCACAACACTGTTTACACTTAGCCTATACATTTTACACTACACTGATTATACTTAGCCTATACAATTTACAAGTTTGTTTCTTCTCCTTTTACAATTTGTTATGGCAATTTTAAATACTTTAGCCTAAGTTCCTACCATTTACAAGAAAATTCATCATCCCACAACGTACTTCGAAATACAAGAGAATTTTGCGGACTTTTCCATGTATAAAGGACTTATTTATTCTACATCCCCATGAGTTTTCCATATCTAGCTTAGATATCGGACATCGATCTTTTTTCCTATATTTCTTAGGCACATTCTGATGGAACTGTGCCCCTTGCCCGAAATATTTTAATATTTCTGTTTCGTTTATCCCTGGATTTTGCATGTTTTTCAATGTTTCATTTGTCACCGTGATCTCTATTGCTACCTCATTCATTTGATTTTTATTTTCCTCCAAACACCTCGTCTGTTTTCTATTTTCCCACTCTGATACTTCTAGTCTACTCCTAGGTTCTTCTAACTCTTTTCTAGCCATTTCTCCTTCTTTATCTAATTTCTGTACGATTTCCTCCCTCAGTTTTCTGTTTCTACTATCCGACCTTTCATTAACTAGATTCAAAATTTCAGTTTCCTTTGTCACTGTGATCTCCATTGCTACCTCATTAATTTGATTAGCGGTTTCTTCCACATTCCTCGTCTGCCTTCTATTTTCCCACTCTGAAACTTCTAATCTACTCCTAGTTTCTCCTAACTCTTCTCTAGCCATTCCTATTTCTTCGTCTAATTTCTGTACTATTTCCTCCCCAAGTTTTCCGTTTTCACTATCTGACCTTTCATTAACTACATTCAAAACTTCATTTTCAGCGTTCTGCGTCTCCTCACTAACATCTCTCCCTAAACTGTCTGTTACCTGATCAGTTTCTTCTCTTACATTCTCTATTTCTTGACTATCTTTCCTGACATTCTCAAACGCTTGTTCATTCTCTGTCTTCTTTCCTAGTTCTACTTCTCCTACCTCTAACTTCTCAACACTATCATCTATCTTTTCTCCTAGCTGCTGAAACGTTTGATTGCTACTGTCTATTTCCCCACTCAAACTTTGATGATTATTACCTATCTTTTCACTTAAACTTTGATTCCCATCATCTATCACTTTACTTAAATCTTGATGCATATCATCTAACTTGTTACTTAAACTTTGACTTAAACTTTGATAATTATCATCTAACTTTTTACTTAAACTTTCATTGTCTTTTCTTAAACTTTCGAACATTTTCATGACTTCCCGTAACATACTTATTCTCATTTCTACATTATTTGTTGCAGTTCTAACACACTCTGCTACTTCGACTTCCTGCCTACTGCTACTAGCATCAACCTCCTGGACTTCCATGCTTTCTACAGAATTTTGACTCAGCATTTTTCCACTCCTTAAATACATTCACAGTAGTCTAGAATATAATTTAATACTCTGTACCTTTGATTGTTTTTTTACTGGCTCCTGATGATGTCACTGATGACGATGCCGGCCTCGTTTCTTCTTTACAGTCGAACTGTTGACGAATTTCTTGATGGGTCGACCGTCCTCCTGTCGAACCACCTTCACCTGTTGAACCTCGCTGTCGGGTTGAAACTCCTTCTAGGTTGAATCTGCTTCTCTTGTTGAACCTCGTCGTCGGGTTGAAACTCCTTCTCCTATCGTGCCGAATCTCCTCCCGTATCTAGCTCCACTTGTTGTCAAACGTCCTTCTCCTATCGTGCTGAACCTCCTCCTCGTAACGAGCTCCACTTGTTGTCGAACGTCCTTCTCCTATCGTGCCGAACCTCCTCCTTTTATCGAGCCCCACGTTGGGCGCCAGTTTGAAGCAGTATTGCTTATGGGTGTACACAAGCCCCACGTTGGGCGCCAATTTGAAGCAGTATTGCTTATGGGTGTACACAGGTTCCACGTTGGAACGCCAATTTGATGCAAATATAATATAATGGCGAACACAGAAGTCGGCGAGCAATGAGGTTTCTCTCAGGGTATGCGTGGATGTGTGTGAGAAGGAAATTTACAACACTGGAATGCCCGTTTCCAAATTATTTATTCACTGCTTCTTATTTCAAACCTCGAAATGGAAGCTGCCGACCGAGGGTTACCAATCACGGTTTATAGTGACTGAATGCTAATTATATTTCTCGATAAATTTTGATGACCTGACGAATATTCAAGACCGAACAAGTTGACCACCCTAATAGGCTTCACGTTTGACTCTTCTCTAATATCGGCTACACGCCGGATAATGGTTTCATAGCCGTGACCCGGCTCCATCGGCGACAAGCCGAAGAGTCTCCCCCACAACTGCGTGTGTGTCTTTATATATCACTTTCACTCTCCAAATTCCTTTTTAAACAAAGTCCTTTTGTGGCTGTTTTGGTCGCCATTGTAAACGATTCGAAGAATACCCTATTCATGTATGTCAAGTGACAATTCCTTTAGAAACCTTCTAAGGTCACTGTTCCTTTCATTCATGGCATTGTTATAAACAGTTTCCCCAACTAAACTGGCCTTGGGGCTTGGTCTCACAAAGAATCAACATTCCTTCGACGTCTATCATTATTCTTTGCTCCTGCAAACAATAATTTCGGTATCACAGTTTAACTCTAGACTAGCTGCCCGCCTCGGTAGTGTATATGGTAGCGTGTCTGTCTCACGTTCAAGAGGTCCCGAGTTCGAATCTCGGTCAGGGTGAGTTACCTGGATAATGTTTTTCCTGAGGTTTTCCCTTATCCTGAAAGACGAATGTCAGGTAACTCTAAGCTCTATGGACCCTGGGCTTATTTGAGCATCATTCCACCCATTCCATTCATTGTCCGATATGACAACGCTGGAGGACGTAAATTAAAAAAAAGCTCTAGACTAGCTTGTATCCATAGTTACAGGTCGTTTATTTTTTAAATGACAGCAGTTTAAACAATACAAGTGTATAGCTTTCACGAAAATGGAGGATGTGGAAAACTGAACAGCCATTATATACTACTTCCATGTGAAAGACTTAACGCCAAAAGAAATCAAGGAGGAAATGGACAGTACATTGAAAGACTCTGCTCCTTCAATTACAGTGATTAAAAGATGGGTTACAGAGTTTAAAATGGGACGTACGAGCACTAGTGATGAGCCTCGCTCTGGACGCCCTATGGAAGTTTCAACTCCAGAAATCATTGAAAAAAATCATTGTTTACTACTGGAAGATCGCAGGTGAAATTTTTTGAGATAGCAGAGGCTGTAAACACATCAAAAGCAGGTAAGGCAATATTTTAAGTAATGTTTTGGGCTTTCACAAGGTCTATACAAGACGGGTGCCACGTTTGTTGACACCTGATCAAAAGTTGCAAAGAAAAACTGTTTCTGTTACCAATTTGGAGCTCTACTGTAAAAAACCCAGTGGATTTTGAGACGGCTTATTACCATGGATGAAACTTGCATATATTACTACACTCCAGAAAGTATATCAGTCAAAACAGCGGATTGTGTCAAGTGAACTCCAAAAAAGGCGAAGTCAATTTTGTCAGCTAACAAGGTTATGGCGAGGTTTTCTGGGATGCCAGGGAATTATTTTTATTACTTATTTGAAAAAAGGGTAAAAGAATCTGTGGTGTCTACTACGCAAGCTTACTGCAACGTTTGAGTGATCAGTGAAAAGAAAAATACCCCATTTGGCAAAGAAAAAGGTCTTGCTTTTTCACAATGGTCCGGCCCATAGCTCAGGTTTTGCAATGGGAAAAATATGCGAATTAAAGTTCGAATTGCTTGAGCATCAACCCTATTCGCCAGATCTAGCACCCAGTTCCCGAACCTCAAGAAATGTCTTTGAGAACGAAGATTTCACTGTAACGAAGAGGTCATTGATGCGGTAAACAGCCATTTTGTGGATCATGATAAATCACACAATAGAGATGGTTTAATTAAATTAGAACACCGATATGACATGTAAATTAGTCTTTATGTTGTTTATGTTAAGAAATAAAGTTTTTTTGGGGGGTGAGGCCCAGGAGTTATCAGCCGACCCTCGTATTTCACAATAATATCCTGCGGACAGTAACCAACTTCTGTCACCTGTCGTTCACAGACTGCCAATAGCATTATCAACTTATTAATCTATCACACAAATATTTATATTTTATATCTACAAACACAAGTGTGAGAAATTAATTGCCATTACTTTTCTTTTGAGTAGCCCTTATGGTCAACCCAAATTGCGTGCAGAAATACTTATGAGAAATTTGATATTTATTTATTTGTACAGTTTCCATTACAAATTCAGTACAATAAAATTTAACATAGACCATGCTGTCTTATACCTCCCTTACAAATACATCAAATTGTTGACCCTAAGATTTACTCGCTGACTCAGGTCCCCTGGCTATAAGCCTTCGGTTTTCCTGAGCAGCTTGATGCCATTTCTTCTTGACCTTCGCTTCTTTTGTCCTAATCCACTTTTCTCTTAACCTGTATAAGAAATCTCCTATACATCTATTTTACATTAATGACAATATAAAAAATGATGAACGGTTGCTAGGGAAAAGAAAATCAATAATCTAGATATATGTTCTGTAATCTTGTTTCATGAGGACAAAAAAAAAATGTCGCGGAGAATATAAAAGTTTTGTAACAGGAAAATGAATAATCTTCAAAAAGAGATATTCTGTAATCTTGATAGTGATGAGTAGACATGCAGGAATGTGGAATTTTATGTAATTAACGGAAACTATTAAGGAAGTAAGGATTTATCGATATACTGGGGGTAACCTGCAATGATTGACTAGGAAAGAAAGTTTGAGTAAAATGTAATCCAGTTTATACAATATATATATATACAATATATATATATATATATATATATATATATATATATATATATATATATATAACTTATCCAAAAATTTTATTCATTTCACTCGAAACCACGCCTGAAAACGAGAGATCTGATGAGTCTTATTTAATCAAACACAATCATCAAGAAACAACTCAAAATACAACGAATTAACTGTTATACCTGGCTTCTCGACTTGGGTTTTCGAAACAGTCAACGTGCATCCCATCTCCAAAACAGAATGATGCTTCATATGGCGCCCGAACGTGTGGCTCATTAAGATGGAGAGAAATTAACTACGAATAGAAATCTTGCATCACCCGTTAGCATGCGTACCGCCAATATCTCTTTACTTACGCTGTCCCATTTCTTATCCCATATTTTTCTCATGTAATTTGTTAACTCCTTATATTCCATCAGGTAATGAATGAACAGTGCTTTCTTCATCTCCACAAAATTCACATATTCCTACTCTCATCCATCCTATACCTTCTCTTCCAGCTTTGTCACACTGATCTATATATTTTTCCCTGCCCCATTCTGTCTGTAATTGCTTATAAAATTTCAAAGATTTCTTTTCTTCTATACTTTCCCATATCTCTTGCCTATCTACTAGTTCTCAATTCCTTCCAAAAACCGCTATAATTTGTGTCCTCTGATCTCCATAGATCTCCCATGCCTATCTTCAATACCATTCTTTCCAATTCCGACCACCAACTATTTGTATTTTAATGTTTTATGAGAAATCACTTATAACTGTAAAGCAGCACAATGTCGATCGATCTAAATAAAAAAGATATTAAAAAGTGATAAACCTCAAATTCCCACAAATGACACAAGCAGAAATCCATGATTAGAACTGTTGTGCAAATTTGTTATGTTTGGGATGAGTCAATCAAATGCTGACATGACATGATGATTTGGCCCTTCCTGGGCAAATTTCTAAATTCCATAACACTGAAAGCTCGACATGCTTGACGACCTGCGTCGGCGTTATGGGGGAGATTTTCCGTTACTGCGTAGAAATTGCTGAGTTCTCAACGCCTTTATTCTGACCCGTTCTCCTACGCTGCCTCTGCGTGGCCAAATGCGACGTCCTCATGACCAACATCTTGCGATGGCGTTGGCAGAATACCTGGCAGAGGATGCAGTCCAAACAAAGCCGCGTCCTCAAAGGGTCAAACGTGAGTAAGGTTGGGCTGGCGGAAATGTGAACATCTACATTGTAAATGTCGGTCACAAACAACCGTCTTTCTGGTGCTTGTAAGTAGGTGCCATTTCACGTAGTATGACTCAAAAGTTTGTCAGCAAGTGGTTCCAAACATTGCGCAATAATTTCATATCCTGCATGTTTACAAAACAAAATCAGCCAGTGCGTACTTAAGGACTGAACACCCCACGTATACACACTTACTATAAGCAACGTGTATTAATAGAACCACTAAAACACATTTTTCATGCAAGTCCTTAAAATAAACCAAAATAAAGATTTAAATAAAAAATATTTTTTTACTTATATTTAAATAAAATTTAAATATATATAAACGTTAAAATATTGAAAAACTCAAAACTGGAAACAAAATACTTAAGAAATGTTAATGGAAGAAAAAATATATTTAAAATGAACTGTACATTTTAAGAAGCTATGAATTTTTCAAATAAGCTTCGCGTATCTTTCCAAGTCTTCAAATTAAAAAAAAAAAAAATAAAAACTATGGTTGCATTCACATTGCTTTCTCACTCACCCCTGTACAAATTATTCTATAACTGAATATTCTTTCATCTACTATTTCATAATCGAAATAAATTTTAATTACATCTTCACAATTTCTTTGTAGGTATAATATGGCTATAGCAGGCTAAAGCGATAGGTTTTAAATAGCCAGCGTAATGCAAAGGCTTTTAAATTCCGTGCTTTTGGCATGTTCACGAGAAAAAAAGAAATAGCGACTTGCCACTACGAAAATGTTAGTTATTTGAAAATTCATACCAGTAACAAAGAATATCTGAGAAACCATTAAGCCAAAAAGTGTGATAAATATTTTATCCACCATGCAAATATCTAAAATAATGCATTTTAATAAAAATCACTAGAGCCTTATTTAAGGAAATAAAAACTAACCAAAACTTTTCCATGTAAAGAGCAGTTCAGGGATAGAATGATAATACGGTAACCCACCTCGCTAGGTTCTCCAAAACAGCGGACTACACCCACTGTGTAGGCAATTTACTGGACGCACTGAATATCCTTGTGCACTCTTGAACACAAAGTGCATAAGAGGCCACTCGTACGACGCAACTAAAATTACTCCATTTCATTAAGCTAATAACGGCTAATTTATACAGTCTACGACAAACTCTCACGAGCCGTAATGGAATGTCGTCTGGAATACAGATGCATAGAGACAACCCTAATTCGGAAAATACTCCAGCTGCTCTTCACAACGAAAATAATTAAATTACATCGAGAAAGCTTTAACCAGCCAATTGCTTTAATAAACTTTGCTCCTCTTACGAAAAAAAAAAAAAAAAGAATAATTCTGTCGATTTCTTCCTCTTTTATGGATCCAAAGACTAACACTGATCAATGATCCGTGCATGAATCAGCAGACGGTTATCGCTTCAAGAAACATTTTTCTTTCTCTATCTGCTATATCCTAACTACTTAACCTAAATATGCCACTAAATCATGATATAATCTTTTGCAGAATAACAATTTATTTCTCAAATGTTATACCTAACCATCGAAGCTGTTATATTTATAACAATCACTCAATAAAATAATTTCACAAAGAGTTTCCAAAATGCTGAAGCACTAAATACAATGCAATTGTTGGCTTCTGAGGACTAAGAAAGCCCACGATGTTGCAAATTGATTTTCAACTTGCTTCTTCTCACTTTCGACCTCTAAAGATATTCGTTTATACATAAATTCACCTTATACCAGTTAACTGGAAAACTATTAGCATGTTTTCCTTTTCTAAATCGATGATTTTTCTTCGTGAAATGAACAAGAAAAAACAGACAAAAACTAATTTATCACTTACTCTCTTATACAACTTTGCATATGTGCAGTTTTGCTTTATCATCTTCTATAGCAGATAGGGGAAGTTCTGCATTCTACCCAAAAATATGATGTCGACTTATCACCGAAAATATGTTTTCCGAGGTCCCACGAAAAAATATACGGTTTGAATATCTTTAACTCATGATTAATAATAATAATAATAATAATAATAATAATAATAATAATAATAATAATAATAATAATAATAATAATAATAATAATAATAATAATAATAATAATAATAATAATAATAATAATAATAATAATATATATTGAACTTTCTACCGATTGCTGGTAAAGTCTTCTTTGGAATGAAATTTATGACTCGTAAACCACAAGACCAAGCGAAAAATTAATATCTTGTTGAAACATACAAAATATTACCTGTCGCGAATTACTCATCTGTATTTTACAATGTTTTAATTTATGTTTTAATTTTAAATTGAGGTCATGTAAAGTGAAGAATTTCAAAGGCAGTAACGCACTTTTTAAAAATCCGATGTATCGCTTTCTCCTCCTAAATCTCAGTTGCATCTACAGTGAAAGTAACGAGACAGTTCTGCAAAAGTTTATTACCATTAGAATGAAACGGGTATAAACTTTTGTAAGAATTATTTGTATAAGAACTATAAAAACGACAGTGGTTAAGAAAAGTCATGCACATGTATAAAACCAAACGTATATAAGTTTGATTTAAAAGTTTCACCTGCACATTTTGGATTTACGTGGCCCAATAACTGAGGTTTAAAGAGAGGAAGAGGATGAGTTAAACCCAATGAATACCCGATCGCAAAAATTAATCTAGTGCAAATCAATAGAAACACAAAATGATTAAGAACTACGAATATTTCATTTCTATACAAGTAGACTTGCATTCACACGTTACATGTGACGTGGAAAAATATTACAATGTAAACAATGCACACAATAACAGTGAGGGGGAACTACAAGAATTGTTGAACCATCTACTTCCTGTTTTCGAGATTCTGTTATGCATTTCATACACATGCACCGCACACTGTGGTGTCTCTATTATTTTGAATGAATTATTCATAAAATACAATTTCTAATGGACCTAAATAACTCACGACTTGGATTATAAAGAGCAGACATGAAAGACCTGAAAAATTGGAAACTCGTTTGATTCCTGAAAAATCCAGAAGGAGGTATATGTTCATTGATCTTTCATTCATAATAATCCCATAGCACTTCAGCTCTTTTGAGTATGGGCGAATCAACCCAACTACTAGCCTCGGCCCAGAATCATGCATTCTCCTATCGGAATGCTGGTTCTCATCGCCTGGATCTCTCCCTATCGCAGCTCCTCACTTTTTCACGATGAACCCGCTCATTCCATGGTTTTACTTTCTATCCACTACACTATGGCGCTGGACATTCACCTTTAAATGACAATAATTCTATTTTCAATAATGTTTGAAATAACATAATTATGTTCGAAGTGGTATTCACTGCACTGTGTTGATGTTGATTATTAACAAAAGTAAAATTAAAGCTTCGAGAGCAAGTATGTTATTGCAGCTACTAAATGTATGGCAAATATATACTTGGAAACAAATTGAGTGTTGAGCTCTGTAAATGCAGCAAAACACACATTTGCATGCTTTTTCAAGAAGCGAAATTCCTATTCAGAAGGGCATTGCATATAGCGAGAGCAAAAGAAACCGCTTTTTAACAAAGGTGTCATTGTACTGTTGTAACTGATTTTCTCCTTCCGCCTCATCTCGCTTTTACCTGTCTTCTCCCATGTCAACCTGTAGTCTGTGTGAAGATTACATTACAGTTTCAATGTGTAACAATCTCAGTACTTTCTCCCGTTCTGGCCTCATTTGTGTTTCATCTCACCGCAGGTTTCTTATGCCCATCTGTGGATTCATTGTATGCGTTTTCTCCATTTATTTCTACATCGATCCTTTTTTTTCAGTAGCAGGAAGTATGTTTCAATTTCTTCTTATAACTTTTTAATTTATAAATAATCTTATATCATGAAGTAGCCTATTTATGCTCTATGGTCTTTATTCATAATCACATACATGCATTATTCAATATGAAGTAATTTTGTTCTAAAATTTTAAACCGGTTTCTTTTCTGTATACCTAACATTATTAAAGAAGTAATATTATATGTCCAATGAACACTGGGATCCATATTTTGACAGAATGTAGAGGAGCTGAAGAAAGAAAGAGAAAACTAATTGGAGGAGAAAAAAATCACCTGGTGTAACATTCACATTACTTGCTCTACCCACTATGGTTTATTTTATATCGTTTCTGCAAACTATTCTTACAAAACTTACTTTTGTATCTACCTCATGTCAACTGTGATAGACATTTCAATTATAGGTATAAGGGGAATAGTGACAGTCAAACCAAAAGTTCTAGTGAAAAGTTCACGAAATAACAACCGAAATCTAGAAACGGCTGAAATGAGCTTTGGATACGATGATGAAAACTAGTTTCAAATAATGTCAAATAATTTATTGAGAGAGAAATATAAATGCAGTAATGTTAATAATACTTGTAATGTAGATATACCTACAGAGGAACACTGAGTGTTGTAAATTTTCATTTCAGAGAATTGGGATACCATTATCGCAGATTTAGGAGCCAATTATTTCTATAATTGTTTAGTATATACAATTCAACAACTTTTAATTCTCAATAACATAAAATGTGATCTAAAACGCTCAAATTGTGTTCTTGAATGGTTATTTAAGTGACCGTTGTCCAGTTATGATCATTACATAACACTTCTTCAAAAATCAGAATTAGGCAAACTTACCCTTCCAAACAGCATAAAGAAAGCTGAGATGACAAACTTTTTCTTCTTCTTTCTACTCTTCTTGAATGGAGGACTTTCTACTGTCCACGAACACAAAGTAAGTCCCTGAGAGGAATGTGCCACCCTTACACAGTGGGATAAGGACAGTGAATGTGCGTGACACAAAACGCATGCTACACAAGGAATAGAAATGTTAAAAAACATGCACCCTATTCACTCTGTACACTAAAACCGAGAAAATTTATTCACAAAGGTAGAAGACGTCAGATTTTTTTTAATGGTCTGTAACTGAACTGACATGGGGTGTCATAAATCTATCCAGGGAGAGTGTGGGAGCCTTCTCCAACCCCCCTGCGTCTCAGGCCCCGGAGACTTTCTTTGCTGTGGTACACTGTAGTTAATGCTTAGAGCAATGCGCACTCTGGATGCGGAGTGATCAGCCCGCCTGCTAAGAAAGTGAAGAAGAGGACATGAAATAACGGTGAAACGGAGGAAAGGAAAATGATTATGGAGCAGCTAATGGAAGATTGGCAAAGGGAACTGGAGAACCAGGCGAAAATCCGCCTAGAGCTCCCACTTTGTCTTACACAAATTCAACACATCTCCTCGTGTCAAACCATGACGAGAGGCAAGTGGTCTAGCCCTCGACCACTCAGATGACAACTGTTTAAAAAGCAGCTCTATAGTATTAAAATATTCAAGAGAATTTTAGGGTTTAATTACAGAAGACTCAAGATAAGTGTATATTTTGTCATACCAATATTCAGATTTATATTTTAAATAAGGACAGCGTTTCATGAAGGGTTACTTGATAAAGGGGCAGGAGCTGCACGTATGAACTTGGGATTGGGACTTCATTACGGAGGGAATTCGGTAGGTAGGCCACCATGCTCGGCCAATTATTCCTACGCCCCCAAGTGGGGGCACCCCCGGGATGAAGGATGAGGCGAAGGAGACAAGAGGGCGGCCCAAGGAGCTACGACAGTACAGAGGGCAGAGTCCCTACAGTTTACTTGGATAGAGACTTCCCCTGACAGATCAGGACAATGAACTCGCTTGCCTGCAGCGGGACGGCAACGAGCCCAGGAGCCGAGCCCTTATGGTCCCAGGAAGGTGAGCCACTTCTCAAAGGTCCCTGGCTGGTGATCACGAAATGGTCCCAGCAGAGGAGCGGAGACCGGCAACCGACCTATCGGAGGAGGAAGTAGTTTTCCTCAGAGCATATCATCCTGCCATGCACCGCCGAGACACCCGTCGACACTCCTACCCTGAAAGAGACCACCAGATGAGAGATGATATGAAATGATAATGGAGATGAAATGGTGGGACAAGAAATTCGGGGATGTAATTAACCTACCCAGCATTCGCCCAGCGACCCGGGAAAACCCACGAAAAACCCTGGGTCAGGTAGGTCAGCCACCGGAATCGAACCCGGGCCTCCCGAATGCGGGTCACAGATGAAACCGCCTGAGCCATCCCGCTCGGTCACGTGTGGGCTTAGTCAAAGTTACATATGCTGTTCACTAACAAAGATGAATGAGCACATAGAATGTTTCTAAACATAACCGTATTTCATTAAATTAATCAGTGAGCCTCCGATAAATAAGTAATTCTGGTAAAATCGTTATGGAATTCTTATGTCGAATGCAGTAATTACTTCCTCTACCTCAGCTAAGTAGAAGAAGAAGAAGAAGAAGAAGAAGAAGAAGAAGAAGAAGAAGAAGAAGAAGAAGAAGAAGAAGAAGAAGAAGAAGAAGAAGAAGAAGAAGAAACAACTTAACTGCGACTTTCTTCAATGTCGACGTTAAAACATTACATTTTCATGACATGAAATAAGTGGTTGAGACTCGATCTCGCGTGCCTTGACCTATGAGTCAACACTGCAGAATATTTAGGACCAGCAAAGACATTCGAAAAACGTTTTTAGTTAAAATGCATCAGATAGCTTTCCTTTGGATGCAACACAACTCGCGTGCGAAGACCGTGCATTTATACATTCTAAATCAAGTGATCTGCTATCTTTTTGCACAGTCGAGAAAGAACCACAAAAAAGTGGAAAACTGCACCACAACAAAGAATTTAACAACTTAAAATTCTTGTAGCACGTACACGAGAACAGGAAATGAGTCACTTCATTTACTTTCACTAGCGCTAATAAAAATATTGTTCAGACAGCGGCTTTATTAGTGATATTAAGAGAAACGGGCATGGCTACTCACGTGTGTCGCTTGTAGATGAGTCATTCTCTGATTGTTTACACCTACGTAGACCACGTTTAAATGCCTGCTTCCTGGTACACAGTATCTGATAACAGCAGATGCAGCTCTGTTGTATTATGCCAAGTTACGGGAATACCGGCCAACATGTCTATTTTTATCAATTAAAGTTACTGTTCACCAACGCAAAGAAAGTCTGACAGGATTGTGCCACCCTTGCACAGTGCGATAAGGAAGTGAATATGTGTGACTGAGAATGCATGCTAAATGAGGAGTAGAACCGTTAAAAAAAACGCGTCCTATTCACCCAGTGATGTAATGTGGGTAATGGTGTAACCACGGCAACGGATCATGGTGGGTTGTTGAATATTTTTAAAAAAATTTTGTTCTCTGTGTAACAGTATTTTTGTTTAGTAATGTTCGAAGGAATAATAAATATATAAAAATGTATGTAGTTGTGTGATTGGCCGATGTAGTAGTGGTGTGACGTGGTATCACGTGGTGTGATGACGTGTCAGTGAATCGGCCAATCACAAAATAAAGCGGGAATTACTATGGAGAAGAAAATCAATAATCTAGAAAAGTGAGAATCTTGTGTCTTGCTGGAGAACGAGGAAGTTGACTTAAGATGTTACGAGGATTATAAAATCTCCAAAAAAATTATATATCATTTTGTCTTAATCTGTGAATCTATCATTTGGCGCTAGCCAGTATTACTTTTGATAGAAAAAAAAATTGATTAAATTAACTATATTCGAGTAACTGCGCCGTTAGTGCTGTCTTATGGGAGAAACATGGCGACTAGCATAGAAAGAGCGATGGAAAATCATGATTCTGGAGTGAAAGAAAGTATTATACCGACCGCCATAATGGAGAACGAAAATAAAAATCCCGTTACAAATGGCGCAGCAACGTGTGGGGCTCGAATAGGATAAAGAAGAGGAGATTAAAGCATCGTACAGCTCCGTGGGAATTTAAAAGGAAAGAAGAAAGAAGAGAGAAGAAAGAAGAAAACGAGAACTGGTTTAAGTGAGTGAAAAAAAAAAAAAAAAAAATAGTAGTAGTAGATTTATGTTGTTAAGAAATCAGAAAATAGTTAAAAAGATGGCGAGTAGAAAAGAAATAATAGTGGAAGGAGAAGTTACTGATAGTGTAGGAATGAATAGGGAGGATGCAAGATTAAGCATAGATAATGAGTCAATGTTGGAAAGAATAACAAGAATGTTAAGTAATTTAGATTCTAAAATAGAACAAAATGCAAATGATTTAAAATCAGAAATGAGTAATTTAGATTCTAAAATAGAACAAAATGTAAATGATTTAAAATCAGAAATGAGTAATTTAGATTCTAAAATAGAACAAAATGCAAATGATTTAAGATCAGAAATGAGTAATTTAGATTCTAAAATAGAACAAAATGCAAATGATTTAAAATCAGAAATGAGTAATTTAGATTCTAAAATAGAACAAAATGCAAATGATTTAAAATCAGAAATAGGAGATGTTAAATCTGAAATGAGTAATTTAGATTCTAGAATGAAAGATGTAAAATCAGAAATGAGTAATTTAGATTCTAAAATAGAACAAAATGTAAATGATTTAACTAAGAAAATGAATGATTTAGATGTAGGAGTAAGACAGGAACTAGCACAAAATGTGAGTAACTTAGAAATTAATTTATTACAGAAGTTAAAACAGGAATTAAAATCTGAAATTTCACAGGAGATTAGAGAAGGGAGAAAAGAGTGTAGGGATAATATGGAAAGGCTTATGCAGATCATAGAGATTAATAAGGATGAGAATAGAAAGGAAGTCAATGAGTTGAGAGAGATAATTCAGGAAACTAGGTTAGGTCAGGACATTGTGAAACAAGAAATAAGAATGGAATTAAACAAAGAGTTAGAAACATTTAGGATACAACAGGCAGAAATAACACAAAAACAAAGAGAAGAATTAGGAGATAAAGTAGAACAAAGAATCAATGTAATTTGTTCTGAAATGCAATTACAACATGATGAAAGTAAGATACACCAAGAGGAAATAAAGTTACAAATTGATGAGATAAGTAAAGCAAAAGAAGAAGTAATTTTGCAAATTAAAGAGGTAAAAGAACATTTTGAAAAAGAAAAGGACAACTTAGGAAAACTGACACAAGTTGTAATTGCATTACAGGCTAGAAAAGTAAATAACGGGAAAGAAATGTCTAGAATTACAAATATAAACGATTGTGACTTACCAGGTGAATTAAGCAATCATCAGAAGTCTAGTGATGTAGTAAGTGAATGTAGTGATTTTGTGAGTCCAGATAATGATATTAACTATCACAGAAACACACAAAACATGTCCTCACACACACAACTCCACAGTCTAGGTCAAAATGAATGTGTACATTATTCACTAAATGATATTAGTCCACCAAGTTTTGATGAGGAATCAGGTGATAATCCAAAAGTATTTCTTAGGGAATTGGAAGAATATTTCCGTATTAAGAGAATTCCCAATGAATTTCGGATGGTAATAGTAAAACGCTGTTTGAAGAAAAATGCTCTTGAGTGGTTAAGGTTAACTTTGGCTTCACATGAAACATACAGTACTTTCAGAAATCTGTTTATAAATAGATTTTGGGGACCTGAGAGACAAAGAAGAATAAAAGTTGAGTTAGCAACGGGTAGGTTTGAGTTTAAAAAAGGGATTTCTATGACTGAATATTTCTTAAAATTAGCAAACAAAAGTAAGTTGATTAATCCCGAAATTTCTGAGACAGAAATTGTCGACATGCTAATACGTCATTATCCACCACATATCAGAAATCATTTAATTGTGGCTAAGCCTATCGATTTCTCTGATATGATTGAATTATTATCCGAATTTGAAGCACATAACCTCATTAATGATACTACATCCTGTGATGGTAACTATAATAACGTCCATATTGAGCGAGGAAGAAATCGACAGGAATCACAACCTACAAATAATAGGAATAATAGGACGAGTTTAAATTGGGGCGGGGCACCCGTGAGAAATCAAAGATTTGAAGGAAGAGGTTATGATCCTAGACGAACTTATGAATCTGTAATTCCCGGAACAGGAAAGGGAGTTCAAAATAATGTGCAAAGGAATGATCATAACAATCAGTCGACGAGAATTGGAAGAAATGATCAAATAAACCATGTAAGATTTTATCGAGGAAATAATCAGCGAATAAGTAATTTTAATAGGGGTAGAGGTACTAGTTTATTTAGTGCAAATCAAAGAGATTTTAGGGGTGTGAGATTTGAAAGAAGTAATCAAAATGAAATAGTCGAAAATACACAAAGCACAGAGAATGATGCGAATATAAACGATAGCACCAACCTAACCAACAATGAAAGTATTAATTAAGGGCCGAATAGGTGAATGGAATTTCAATTTCATTACGTTGGTAATTCCACATTTGGCAAGAGATGTAATTGTGGGTAATGATTTATTATATGAATGGCAAAGTGTATTGAATTTCGAAATGCATGAAATGAAGGTTAAGACAGAAAATGATTTATTAGTAATAAAATTATTGGAAGAAGATGGAAGAAAAGAAGAGAATATGGATAATATAAATAATGAAAGGTTTTTTGTGGAAGATATACTTTTGCAAGAAAATGGTAATATTGAATACGAGGAAAATGAAAATTGTGGGAAGAGTTTAATTATTGATGGATTGCAAAATAATGTAACTGACCTTGAAAAGCATTGTTGCCAATTATATACAATACAAGATAAGAACGGCGGAAGCCAAGTGGAAGAAGAAATAGAATTCCAGAGAATATTACAAGTAAAGTTAGAAACCACATACAATTTAGACCAAGCGAGAAAAGAACAGTTGAAATTGTGTATATTAAAGAATAGAAAAGCCTTTAGTTCAAAACCTGGACTGTGTAACAAATACACACACACATTTAAAGTGAATGATACTGCTCCCTATACACATAAAAACCGACCTTTACCCATAGCTATAAGACAAGCATTTCTAGAAGCAAGTGTGGATACAAGAGATTTGTAATCAACGGAGTACTTATTGTTAAAATAGTTAAATAATAAAACATGTATATTATTGTTAAATGTCAATATATTGTTGTATTTTAATTAATGTTCATTTATTGTTGTGTTTTATGTATGTTATATTTATGTTACAGTTCATTGTTGTAAACGAAATTGTTAATTGGGGCCATTCTTCGAAATATATGGAAACAGATTGTTAATTCCTTTATTTGGTTATTTTCCATATATTTCGAAGAGGGGCATTTGTAACAGTATTTTTGTTTAGTAATGTTCGAAGGAATAATAAATATATAAAAATGTATGTAGTTGTGTGATTGGCCGATGTAGTAGTGGTGTGACGTGGTATCACGTGGTGTGATGACGTGTCAGTGAATCGGCCAATCACAAAATAAAGCGGGAATTACTATGGAGAAGAAAATCAATAATCTAGAAAAGTGAGAATCTTGTGTCTTGCTGGAGAACGAGGAAGTTGACTTAAGATGTTACGATCATTATAATTGTAAAGAAAAATTAATAAGACTCGAAAAGTGTTATTCAATATTTATAATATAAAAGAGTGAATCGTAGTTTATATTATATAATTAAATAATATATAACAAAATTGGACTCATCTAAATTTTATTTTCACCAAAAATCCGCGTCCACACCTTAGAAAGATCTCATGACTCTTATTAGATTAAAACTTGACTTGGATATTACAAAGAAGTTGGCGTGATTCTTATTGGAAGAAGAAGATCGAAAATAAAATCCCGTTACATCTGTTTCTGAAAGTCTTAGGGGTAAGACGTACAGTTGTCTATCCGAGTGTGTGCGAAAGAAAAGAATAGTTGTGAAAAGACTACATTAATAATATTTGTGACTGTTTCAAAGAATTTAAAATTGTTTATGAGAAATTAAAATTCCATCTTTGAACAAGAAAAGTATTATTCATTCTTTAAAGATAGTAATACTATCTTTATCAGCCTCGTTACCGCGATCCTGGGAAAGAAAAAGATCTCATCGTTCTACAATTATAGATGCGCCTAATTATCCAGAGTTGCAGGAGAAACTTCTAGATTTATTCAAGATCGTCACCAAATGTGAGAAATTAATCTGCATCCACCTTCATCCCAAATAATCCCACTTCAAGACAGAGAGCATCGCACCATAATCCTTCCAAATATCATCCCAAGATATTGTTTCAACTGGACGTCCATTATCCACTTGGGGATTCACTATCTTGGCCGCGCCATGACTGAGTAGTTAGACCGTTTGGCGTTCTCCAAGGTGGTCCGGGTTCGATTCCATGCGACCACAAAATAAGATTTGTGGCGGACAACATGGCGCTGGGGCGGTATTTCTCCGGGTTTTCCAGTTTCCCCCCTCAGCATTCCACAAACTGCTCCATCATCTTTCCTATCATTCATCTCGCCCTCATATATCTTCATATTCCTTCACCTTCACACCAGGCACTGGGCTGATCACCTATCCTGGTTCTAGGCCACGCTGTGGCTCAGTGGTTAGACCGCTTGGCTCTCACCAAGGCGGCCGGTTCGATCCCAGGCGACCGCAAAGTGAGATTTGTGGTGGACAACACGGCGTTGGGGCGGGTTTTCTCCGGGATCTCCGGTTTCCCCCGCCATCTCATTCCACCAGTGCTCCATCTTCATCTCATTTATCATCAGTGTCATCGCCTGCGGTGCCGTATGTAGTAAAAGCGGGCGTTAAACACTACACTACACACACACACACACACACACACACACACACACACACACACACACACACACACACACCTATCCTGGTTCTAGGCCGCGCCGTGGCTCAGTGGTACATCTCCTGAATTTCCTGTCCCTCCATTTTATCTTCATTATCATTTCTCTCATCTGGTGGTCTCTTTCACGGTAAAAGTGTCGGCGGGTGTCTCGGCCCTGTCGTAACTCCTTGGGTTGGCCACTCTGTCTCCTCTCGCCTCATCCTTTCTTCCGGGAATGCACCACTTGGGGCATAGGTACAATAAACCAGAGGTTTCCTTGCCGAATTCCCTCCATAGTAATCCTAATCCTAGGGAATTAAAGAGGGAACCATTATCCTGCTTTTTTTTAAAGCTATGTTTGTAATGGTGAACAATAACTCAATATCCAAAAGCTGCTTAAATATCAAACTTGCTGTTTAAGTTTAACATTTTCCAAGAATGCGACATGTGCATTTTAATGAAATTACTTTATGCAAACTCTTCTAATTTTATTTTCTTCAAAACGGCTTAACGATTTTGATTAATATGCCATGTTTAGTATATTGATATGACAAATAACATTTAATCTTGATTTTCTGTGAATAGTAGAACAAGGAAACTTTATAAGTTAAAACATAAACCTACAGAAAAATGCACAATTTGCGTACATTAACGGTTTTGAAATATTCCACGTTGCACGTTTATATCTTCAAGAAATCACCTGACACGCTTCAAACTTTGAAATTCTTGCCACTCCTTTTCTTTCTATTTCCGACTGTTTGCTACCAGAAACATTTGAATGCTGTTTCCGCCTGTAGAAATCCTCGTTTACTTTGAAATAATGTCTGAGTAAAACTATATCGTGAGTAATAAGACAGAATAGAATAATACTTCTTATATTATCAAATAAATATAGATATGTGAATTCGTCGTTGCTAGAGAAATTTAAGCAATGCATTGTATCAGACTTTTATAGGTAGTTCCACATTACACATGTTTTCAGTGATATAATAATAATAATAATAATAATAATAATAATAATAATAATAATAATAATAATAATAATAATAATAATAATAATAACAATAATAATAATAATAACAATAATAATAATAATAATAATAATAATAATAATAACAATAATAATAATAATAATAATAATAATAATAATAATAATAATAATAATAATAATAATAATAATAATAATAATAATAACAATAATAATAACAATAATAATAATAACAATAATAACAATAATAACAACAATAATAACAACAATAATAACAATAATAATAACAATAATAATAATAATAATAATAATAATAATAATAATAATAATAATAATAATAATAATAATAATAATAATAATAATAATAATAATAATAATAATAATAATAATAATAATAATAATAATAATAATAATAATAATAATAATAATAATGTTTCAGGTTCAGATAACAATGGATCAGAGCCTTGGCAAACATTACCGTACTTATATCGGGTCGAATGTTGCACAAATACACTCTCTTTTCCCCACGAATATTATCAAGCTTCCACATCTGCAGAAAAATGATGAGAATTTGTGAATTGAGTGGAAATATAAAATATGTATCATTCTCATTATTGTTGGTGAAGTTTTAAAATGCCGTTTCTTCTTTCTTCTCTTCAATAAGTTGAAGTTCACAAGTGTTAGAGGATGTATTTACTATGTCGTCTTATTCGGTCATGCTGGGTCATATTCACTGTTGGTAAACATCTCTTACCCTCTTCTTCAGTCACATTGTGATCATAAACCAATGGCTGAAGTTTGTTACAGTGCGCGTGCACCTTTAGATGGCAATGGAAACATTGCCTTCCTTTGTCTTTCTTAATGATATATCGACTTTATCCGTTGAAGTCATTATGTTGTGTGTGATAGGAGATTTAGGCTCTTACCTTGTTGACTAGTCCTTTCTTAGGTAAGTATCTGAAATATACAACAAAAGACGTTAACGTTGTATACCAGAGGTAATCCTGAATGCCCCAGAAAATTCAGCTTTTTCATTTCCTGTTCAAAATTGGAGTATGATATCCTTTGAGGAGTTCCATACACGCTACATATACTCTCTGGATAGATGTGGATTACATATCTAACTTGAGAGGTCTGCTTTTAGTGAATTACCATGTGAACAGTCCGGGATGTTGCACTAAATTATAACAATTACCCACTAGATTAAGCAGTTAATTATCTTAATGAAGATAACAAAGTTTAGTTTTGGGAGAATAACTTCTTTAAATCTATAGAACTAGTACCTGACGCACTGTCTCCCTAAGAAGAAATTTCCCGGCCATCATCTCATACCAAATATGATACTTAAGAACATGACCATACCGAAGCCCTCCCTTTAAATTCGATATTTTCCTCAGAGATGAAAACTTGGTTGAAGTCATCTTTCATAAACATGTGCAAACGCAATACTCTCCTGGCCAGGGGCGGCTTCTGAGGTAGTGCCGCTGTGCCATGGCACCATCTGTATGAAAACGAAAGTAAGAGAAGTGTATAGGAATTGCGCAAAAAAGATTGTTTCTGAGTATCCGCTCCCTCGTGTGAATAGGCGCATTAAACGCAAGCGCTCTTTTCTGGTTGTTTTCCGCGGCTTGGCGCCGACTCCAGAACGGCACCATCTACGCTCATAAGCGCCTGTGTTAAGGGCTTGGATGTCTGCTTATACACGGCTTCTTATGGGAGAAGGTAGTGACGAGTTTTCTCTGGCGCATAACTTACGCTTCATCCGTTAGAGTGCAGTAAAGCGCGGGACTTGAGATTAACTGTCTCTGTCGCGAAATCGTACACGAACGCATTCTCCATGAACTGTATTATCAAACTTTTACTGTATTCGTTATACCTGTGCGTAACAAGAATACGGATGTAATAAATATCTATTTCTGTTTCCCTGTACGTTCCGTTTGGTACAGTATATTATAAAATAGGATGGATTATTGATAAGATTACCTAAATCGTACGAAATTGCTACACATATTTATATTTTAACAACCCTTATTTATTTATTTATTTACTATTTATTTATCTATTCATCTATTTCTTTATTGTTCATTTGTTTGTTTATTTATTTACTTATTTATTCATTCATTCTTCATTTATTTATTTATTTATTTATTTATGGTACGGTCAATACAGTACCTCACCGGCCACCCCTGCTCCTGGCTAAGCTTTCGAAAAGGTAGATCAAAAGGAAAGTTGAAAAAACCTCCTTCCACCCACTACAGCAAAATGGCCCACTTATTCGTCGTTATTGAGTTCCGATGACAGCACTGCGGTGACATTCTTACACGCAGGAAATGAAAGGTGTACACATTTATCCGCCTCTCATGCATTGGTCACTAGTAACATATGTAGGGGAGGCGAGCACAAGTTCTAGGATTGGGCACCTCCGAGATAAGCCATGGTTTTCTCCCCCCCCCCCTCTCGCACAACACAATTTCCCACTTTGGATTCCGAACTGACCATTCCACTTCACATTCTCTTGGGCTTATTCAAGCTTACAGCACATAGTCAGTAATTCCTCGATTTAGCGCAGGCACGATGAACTGGAATATGAGGGCTTCTTCAATTTATCTTGCATGTCATTTCAAGTTTTCCTGCCGACAACTTCAGTTGTCTATTATTGGAGATATTGGAAGTTCTAAGCATCACATCACCGCGGGGGGTTCCCCCAGGGACAATAGCGCACATTTCCTCTCGACAAATGTTTATCTACAATGCACTGCTGCTGATGAATTACTCAATTACATACCCATACCACTGTATTCCTTCACATATAAAACTATAGTGCGATCCATATAAACCTGAACCATTTCAATACGCAATAACTTTTCAGCCAATAATAGGACACACGTGTAACTTTGGGAGAACATAATACACAATTGGGCGATTACATTATACTATTTACATCTCAGAGAAAACGTTGGAAGTGTCCTCCACCAGCACATATACATGATTGCACTCGTCTCACCATATTCTCTGAAGTTTTACGGAGATGATATCGAATTGAGAGAAGGCTATTTCCAGCAAGATGGAGCAACGTGTCATACATCTAATGACACCAAGGAACTTGTGACCAGTTTCTTTGATAATCGAATATTCTCAAAAGGTCTGTGGCCCCCAGATCCCCTGATCTAACCTCACCGGAGTTTTTCTTGTGGAGATATCTAAAAAATATAGGGTACAAGAATAGGCCACAGACAATTGATGTTCTCAAGGAACCCATTCCAACCGAAAGAAGTAACCCTGGCTGGGATAGTCTCTGTAAAACTTCAGAGAATATGGTGAGACGAATGTAAACATGTATAAATGATGGTAGAGGACACTTTCAACATTTTCTCTGAGATGTAAATAGTGTAATGTAATCTCTCAATCGTGTATTATATTCTCCCAAAGTTGTATGTGTGTTCTATTATTGGTTCAAAAATTATGGCTTAATGAAATGGTTCAGGTTTATGTGGATCGCACTACATTTAAATAGAATCTTTGGTTCTGGTGGATTTCAGTAATATCTTCAAAGTCGTTTATTAGCGCTTCATAAGTTTTCACTGCAGCAGTAACCTGCACAACTTCTGTACCTCAAGTATCATCTACTTTGGAACTTTCTTGTTACTTCTCATAAGGATAAGACGAATCAAGATATTTTAGATTTTAAATATGTCCGTTTTAAATTGAAGCTTAATGATAAATTGATAATAAATGCTTTATAAAAGGAGAACGGAGTCGAAACAGTTATAGTCCGGGCCGAAAACAAAATGCATTAAGCACGTGCGTAAAAAATCTCGCTCGGGCGATGCAGACGTCTAATCCACAACAATACAACCGATTGCACACATTGTCTTGCCAGCAGTATCTAACGAAAATCTAAGAGTTAAACGACTTCTTAGGCTGCGGTGTGAAACTGGTGAATCTAAGTCGTTTATACCTTCGATGTTTCCACCTCTACCTATAATGGAAGCGTTTATAGAACTAAAGACTTCTAACATACCAGTGTCAGTACAAGAAAGCCATCTACCAAATCTGTTTTTATGCATCAAAGGCCAACGTCATGGAGAGGATAAAATACATAACAGTAAATGCAAATTAATTAAATTCGTAAATAATTATAACTACTGTTTCATTAAATATTCCGGTTACAACACTTACTGATTTTATTATTTATTGCCAAACGTTAGTTTAACTTCATGATCATATCGCCACCGTTACTATAGGTTGGTTACCCTCAGTCTGTGTATGCCAGAGAGGTGGTCTTAGTTGCGTAGTCACTTTCCTATACCTCCTGGTTTGAGGAACTTTCTGAAAGATGACTTTGTACACTCTATTTTGTTACTACTACTAAGTTTTGGCAGGTTGTGAACACAGAAACCGTGGAACTGCAGAATGTTCTTTGAGTGTACACTTAGTGATTGTGATACTTTTTTTTATAATTTTTTATTGATCGATCAGCAGTACAGTGCTTTACAGATGAGAGTGAAAAGAAAGTAACAGTAAAATAAGAACAATAACACTCAGGGGTAGGCTAGCAGGCCACCCCCTAACTACATTAAGTTAGAACTCCAATAATACTCTCTGAGAAATTATGTCAATATTGAAGAAGTAAAACAGACATCAAGCACTAGAATTATTCGAGTCAGAGGTATCACTTAGAAGCAGGTCCTGTGGTAGTCTGCTCTTCAAGCGTGAGGGTTAGCATGTGCGGACGCCGATGTTATAATGCACAGCTCCTGGAACTTCTTGCAGCGTGGAAAAGAAACGACGAGCGATCCTGCGAATGTAGTCGTGAAGAGGTAACAGTCCTAGTTCGTGATGGAGCTGCTGATTACGGATGAACCATGGAGCGTTGGTAGCGATGCGCATGAAGCGATTCTGTATGACCTGAAGACGACGCAGATGACATGTGTGTGCGGCCCCCCACACTTGGCAGACGTATGTAATAAGCGGACGAACGAGTGATTTGTAGAGTGACAATGAAGACTGTAGGCCGAGGCTGGAACGGCGATGCAACAGAGGTGAGAGTTTTGAAAGGCGCCCGGAGGCCAGTGATATAAGACGATTGATATGAGCACGCCAGGTCAGTCGAGTGTCCAAAAACACTCCAAGGTATTTAACGGGAGTTGTAGTGGGGAGCCAAGGGACATTGTTCCTGTAGAGACACAACGGAGTAAGAGGAGTATATCGGCGAAGAGTGAAGATTTTAGCTTCGGTTTTCTGAGGATTCAAAGAGATCCGCCAATTGCTGAACCAATGAGTTAGGCGATCTAAAGAGTGCTATACTACTTGTTGTGCGTGCTGGAGATTAACATGAGAATAATATAGTACTGTGTCATCAGCGTAAAGAGGTAAAGAAGTCGGAACTAAGTCAGGAATATCAGAAATGTATATATTAAATAGAGTCGGGGCCAAGATAGAATCCTGTGGGACACCGGCGGTAATATTACGTGGGGATGAAAGCTTTCCACCAATGCGTACTGAAAAGCTGCGGTCGTAGAGGAAACTGTGGATTATATGTGTTAAGTAATTAGGAAGCCCGATGCGGTAGAGCTTAAGCAGCAAACCATCATGCCAAACCCTGTCGAATGCCTGTGCCACATCAAGGAAGACAGCCGTGGTATACTGATGGGTCTCGAAGCCGTGAACAATTGACTGAGTTAATCGTAAAAACTGATGGGTAGTGGAATGTTTGTGAGTGATTGTGATACTGGATAGAAAGTCTTAGTTGCAGAGTCGCCCAACTTGTACCATGTGTTTAGATAACCTGCTTACAGATGGCCTTTAATTGCGTCTTGTACCACGCTTTATTTTCTGATATTTTTTCTCTGTAGGTGAAACTTAGGATCAGATATTGAATGTATACCAATATAATAAGAAACAAATCCATTGTTTATTTGCCCGCCTCGGTAGGGTAGATGCTAGCGTGTCTGCCTCAAGTTCAAGAGGTCCCAAATTCGAATCTCGGTCAGGGCGAGTTACCTGGATAAGGTTTTTCCGGAGTTTTCCCTTATCCTTAAAGACGAATGTCGGGTAACTCTAAGCACCATGGACCCGGACTCATTTGAGCATCATTTCACCCATTTCATTCGTCGTCCGATATGACTTAAAGTTGGAGGACGTAAATAGCAACAACAAAAATTGTTTATGTGACAACTGAGCTGATAAACGGGACTTGAATCCGTGACCTCCCGAGTGTGAGTCTCAAATGCTACCGCCTAAGCCATTTCGCTCCTAACTTTTACTGCAAAATTACTTTGCAGTTATTTTATTTTGAATATTATGTAAGTAAATATAATACACATCTAACATTAAGAGTAGTTTTTCTTCATACTGATTGAACATTTGTAGGTATTTTCTGTTTCGGGTGCAAAGAAACATAAAATGTTGGAAGATACGATTAATTTCAAGCCAAAAAATAAGATTGTAGTCTAGAAGTATGTTATTACTTGCTATATTTCATATATGTGTATATAATCGGCGCACGCAAAGGAAACTGCGTGAGAATATAACATAACTCAGACAAGAGCTGTAACGTGAATGAATGACGCAATCTTGTTGCCTCTTTGTCACCGTCTACCGACACCTGAACAGGATATAAGTATACCCTGGGCAAGTGCTCTTAATACGTGCTCTGTTGGCACAAACAAGTGCGTGTCAAGAATACGTCCCTTAACCGCAAGTTAGCGGTTCAGATCAAGTAATGCGACGTATACTTACCTTCGTTATTCTTACAGTAACACAAAACCATAGACCGAAACAGTATTGTCCACTGCTCTTGATTCCAGAGTGTAACACTCTTCCGTTATTCTATCTAAAGTAGAGATTAACAGAAACTTCGGTCACACATTGCGATTTCACAAAATACCTTATACGTTAAGAGTATTCATTTAAAACCATTTTTATTCGTGTTAATACACTCACTCTAGTTGTTTGGTGATGTTCGCTATAAGCACACAACAAGGAAGAAATAATTTGACTTTTAATTTGCATTTTATTTATTTTTTTCTTGTGTAATGAAATACAATTTTGAATACTTTAGTTGAATCATAATTAGTAAAATTAATTAATTTTAGATTTGTAGTTAGTTATGGTTGATACCTCCAAAGAGATAATGATGCAAGAATAAAGAGGTTGCCACAATCACAGAATGGGTAAACTCTTTGAAAACTTTACATTTCAATTACGTATGTGCAATTCCCATCCTGAAATAAGATTTTATGTTTTGCGCCACGTAGGGAAAGCCACCGGAAGATGTCATAATTTTGTGTTCATTGAGACGTATTTTGAAAGAAATTACGTGTAGCTGGAATAGAGATGGTGCGATCAATTTAGAAACTATTGACTTTAATTTCTCAGCCGGTGCATGAAGAATCGCACCACAGCTCGCTGGCTGGAATTGAAGTCTTTCTATATCAAGTTGACTTTTTTAAAATAAAATAATTATATGTTTTTATATTTAAATTTAACTATCGATAGTTAACATAAAATGATGCCACACAAAATAAATTAAAATCACTAAAACACATTCACTTTCTCAAATTACTCGCAGCATCTCACAGCATCTCTTCTACGACGATCAAGCTTCTAGTGATAGCGTCCCTATATGAGGATTATTGATTCCCCCCCCCCCCCCATAGCAACCGAACATTTCTTTATATTCACGTCCCTCAAAGCAACCTATATGCATGTCTTGTTTATTTTTACAATTTCACTTCCCAAACTTATTATAAACGTTATAATATTTTAAAAAATTCTTCAAATATTTTTAAACTTTAAATAACATGATAGGCCGCACCATGGCTGAGTGGTTAGACAGCTTGGCTCCCACCAAGGCGGCTGGGGTTCGATTCCAGGCGACCGCAAAGTTAGATTTGTGGTAGACAACACGGCTTTTCTCCGGGTCCTCCGGTTTCTCCCCTCAGCATTCCACCAATTGGTCCATCATCATCTTCCACATTCATCTCGTCGTACTATACATCCTTCACCTTCGCACCAGGCACTGGGCTGATCACCATTCTGGTTCTCTATCGGATCCAAAGCTTCGGTTCCTTAGACCTGACCTTAAAAGGGAGAGAGGAACAAGAATCCCCTAACACCACGACAATGGTACAAGGGAAGTTAAAGAAGAAGAAAATAACATGATGAAACAAGTAAACAACATTGATTTTTCGGGGCCAAATTTAAAACAACTGTTACAACCCCCAATCTTGAAAGCTTAGACAATACTTATCTATTAATATTTATATAAGCCATGGAATAATTGTGTTAATCAGGTTATCAACTACACTGGGAACTAAGCTCTATCAAAATGAATGTAATTCGCTATTTAATTAATATCGTTAATGGTGATTGAATATTGGAACTGATTTCTATCTCTTGGATTTTTTTGCTGTGTCCACACTTGTCAATACCTAAAATGTCTGAGTGATCAAAAATTCAAACAACTTTCACAAAAATAACTTCGTTGAGTTCTTCGTGGGTACTTTTTATTTAGAATTCTAAGAGGTTCAACTTTTACAAAGATCGACATTCCTTTGAGTTAAAAACCAGTGAATACGTCTTTCTGATTAAAAAAAGTTCCAACAGAATGAATCGACCAACTATGGTCTGACTGTACTACTCTATTGAGATAAGGCTTTGGCTCTCAAATCGTCTTTAAAGCTATTAGTAAACAAATAATTCCAAAATCTATTTTTAATTCTATTACTATTTTAATGAATTCACATTGTCTAGTGAACGAACAAATAACATTTTTCAAATGCAATAACATATACATCAAAATTGTGGTAAGGAATAATCCACCAAGCGGGATAGCTCAGGCGGTTTCGTCTGTAGCCCGCATTCGGGAGACCCGGGTACGATTCCCGTGGCCGACCTACCTGACCCATATGTTTTCGGGGTTTTTCCCGGGATCCCCCGAATTCCCTGTCCCTCCATTTCATCTCCATTATCATTTCATATCATCTAGTGGTCTCTATCAGGGTAGAAGTGTCGGCGGGAGCCTCGGCAGTGCATGGCAGGATGATATACTCTGAGGAAAACTACTTCCTCATCCAGTAGGTCGGTTGCCGGCCTCAGCTCCTCTGCTGGGACCATCTCGAGACCGCCAGCCAAGGACCTTTGGGGCTCGGATCGCCATCCTGGGACCATTAGGGCTCGGATCGCCTTCCTGGGACCATTAGGGCTCGGCTGCTGGGCTCGTTGCCACCCCACTGTAGGGGAGCGAGTTCGTTGTCCTGGCCTGTCGGGGAAGGTCTCCATCCAAGTAAACTGTAGGAACCCTACCCTCTGTACTGTCGTGGCTCCTTGGGTCGCCGTCCTCTGTCTCCTTCGCCTCATCCTTTCCCCCCGGGGGTGCCCCCACTTGGTGGGAATAGGAACAATGGGCCCAGCATGGTGGCCTACGTACCGAATCCCCTCCGCAATGAAATCCCCCATGGTTTCTAACTAGAAATAATCCACATTAAACAATGTGACCTTGGTGTATAGTAACATACGGAAAACAAAATACAACTCTTCCTATTTAAAAGGAAACAGTATTCAATGTGAGCACTGGAGGGCCTCTCTGGGCAACCCTATGTGTCTGTCTTGTCCTTTACTTGCAATATGTAGCCTGCTGTAGTTCCTTCACTTCATCCCTTCTTCCTAAGGGGAAGGGCAGTGCACAAGAAACCCCCTCCGTCTATATACTCAAAATGTTTCTTTAGCGAAGTATAAATTATATTCGAGAATTTGAATAAAAAGCTTGTGGCAACACATTTTTAGAGACATACATGACTTTTCTATAAGTTTAAATGTCTTGACTACGCAATGAACTATATGCATATATCTTTCTGAATCCGGAAGAATCGCAACATTTGAGGCACTTAGAATAATAACGGCAGACCCCAACCAAAGCTCATTTTGAGATAAATGTCTTTTAAAACTTTATGTTTTCTGGCTATTTCATTTAAGGGATTTCAAGTTTATGTGCAAATTCTTTAACCACTTTGATTAATATTTTTCTTGACGTTGTGCTATTTGTTAGAACAAAAAATATACAAACATAAAAAATTGTGTCAAATACACTTTTCCTTTGTTTAATAACCTAATACAGCTCTATTTCCAAACTTTAACATTTTTCATCATCAACATCATCAGGACGAAGACTGTTATACAAATCATGATAGATTTATTTACAGATTTATTTCAGTAATTTCATCAGGTCATTGTATTTAGCTTCATTTATCTTTCTCTGTTCACTGTACTTCTGCTGTACTTAAACCAAATGAAATGTGTAGTGTTTAACGCCCGCTTTTACTACATATGGCACCGCAGGCGATGACACTGATGATACATGAAATGAAGATGGAGCACCGGTGGAATGAGATGGCGGGGGAAACCGGAGGTCCAGGAGAAAACCCGCCCCAGCGCCGTGTTGTCCACCACAAATCTCACTTTGCGGTCGCCTGGGATCGAACCCGGGCCGCCTTGGTGAGAGCCAAGTGGTCTAACCACTGAGCCACGGCGCGGCCTGTACTTAAACCATGAAACGTGTGAACTTTTACCTCTTTTCCTAAAATTAACTTTTTGATACAATTCAGAGTTAGAATAACAAACAAATTTCACAATCTCACAATTATCATGATCAACAACAACGGATGTAACCTTGTGTAAATAATTAAGTAACTTTTAAGTTAAAATCGAGAATAAGAAATACCTCCGAAATGACTAATGCCGCAACAAAATAAAATAAACTGTGCCTTTGTGGTTTACCAGTTACACAAAATTATCAAAGTTTCTTCTGATTAAAAAAAAAAGTAAATCTCAGAAAATGTAATACATATATTTTATTTCGCATGCAAATATGTTAATATATGGGATTTTAGTACAAACGTGTTAGAACCGGTTTTAGAAAACAAAAAGCGAATAATGATTTGGAGTGGGGGATTTTGTTGAAATTTAGTCGTGTCACATCTTTGTAAGGTCCTGAACACACACAAATGCCCGGGGATCTTCTTAAGGCCTTCAGGCCTTCAGGCCGATTTTCATTGGCCTACAAGAAATGTTATGCTTCCTCTACCTTAAACTAGGTAGGTATGTGATAGAGAGTAACAGAGTAAAGTTCCACTTTAGTGATTTAAATGTGAATAAGACGCCTATAATGTAATATCGTTATTTTGAATCAGAGGCTGACCGTGGAACGTTTCAGGGACGACCTTGGTAGAATATAGCGCCACAGTTTAAGTGAACACCTCCGGCTGTCTTTCTCCGCATCAACAAATCACGGAGAATTCAAAAGGAACACAAAACAAACAAAAGAAGTTGATATAAACTGCTCAGCATGAGTCATCGTGGTCACTGCAGTAAAGATTTCCTTTCTGTGCATCATTTTCTTCGTAACGTCATTTCGAGAGTGCTCTTCTCGATTATTGTTCACATTAGCAAATTGCCTTGTTCGATGGTTACTTTGAAATGAGATCTGATTTGAGGACAGTGCCAAATGTTGAAAAATCGACCAGATACATTAAGCAGAGTAAACAAACCACTGAAACACATATTATCAATTACAAGATAAATTAGAAAACAAAACGTAAAATTGTTATGTTTTATTTTTAAGTGAACTAATTTATGAATTGTTTTGTTACAACAGAAAAATTACAATAAATGACAAACGATAGGATTTCCCTGCACCCTTTCATCCTACAAGTATATATTACCTGTCTGACGAATGAATGCAGTTGTTAGGGTTTTAGAGGTTGCTGGCATAGCATGGCTCGGTTAGAGACGTCAGAGAAGGCGGGAATAAAATGAAGCACAGTCTGATAATCAAAACATCAGCACAGCGTACGTAACACGACGCATTTGTTTTGCACTTGCAAATTCGATATCTCAGGTCTTTAAGTATTCTCCAGAACGTCTCCTTCTACCTTCAAAATGTATCTCTTTTTTCAGTATTCATGAATGTACAGATGTATTTTTTAGACGTGGCGCATGACCTTGCTCGGATGTGCGCGAGTGACGTCATGCGAATCAGTGGTAGGGGTAACATCTGTGCTTTCACTAGCAGATTGCTGATAAAGCTAGTGAGTTAGATGATAGATAAGTAACCTGACACCCCTTTTTGTTCCAAATAAACAAGTGGACTCGACCATAGACTACTGTGCAACATTACGTCATACGCCACATCTAAAAAATACATATGTACGTTTGTAGGAATTTTCCATCTCTGATCGTAAATCTTGAGAAAATTTCAGAGCATTTTTCAAACTCGCTGATTTCGAGCCTTTTTGGATGTGCGCGATGTTTACCAGTTGTTAGAAGTTTTTCTTCTGTATATTTTGAATTTTGAATCTCTTTCACTATATTATGCAGGTTTGCTCACTGCCGTTGCTGTCCGGTTTATAGCATTGTTATAACCGAATAATTACACATTTACATTTCTCTTCATTACAAAACTGTAACACATTGAATGTTGTGGTACAGGCAAAATTTAATGGCGGAGGATATTACTGTATGTGTCAAGTAAACAAACTTGACAGATAATCTGTATAACTGTATAAACTTACAATTTATCTGTAAATCATACCTTAAAATGGTAACAAAATGTGTGCAAGCAAAGGAGAAAAGTTCTTATGGCAAAGCTGTATCTGCCTCGTCATCATCGTATTCATCCTCCCTTTTGGCCACGTCTGAATCACAGCTGTCTTCCTCTTAAGTTGATGATAATTAGCTGCAGTATTTCTTCGAGGTTTAAAGAAACAATATACACTGAAAATTATACTTCTATTTTGGTGACGCAATAATTCCCATTTATGTATTTATTGGTTTCACTTTACTGCTCGCACCAGGTTCTTCATGTGATATTTTGACTAATACAACAAAGAATATTAAATTAAACACCAATAAAACAACTCCACCAATCAGTATAATCGAATTACGGGAACCGAAATTACCACCGTTAACACGAAAGCAGAAATCCGAACTGAAGCTATAATAGCTTGAGACCTTCAGTTCCTTGTCCTAGCCATGCGGTTCTGTTATTTTTGAGTCACAAGCTGCCACAATAAACAAAACGGTACATAACGAAGGGATTTGGACAGATGATCAAAGCATCGTAACAGAGCCCCTGTTAAAAGATGAATTCAATGCATATTCATATCTCTGCAACCAGTTAACGTTGTAAATTAGCTTTTAGACTGGCCGCTTCAAAATACAGTACCCTCCATGATCAGGTTATTTATTTCCTGTTGTGAAAATAAATTTTGTGGGAGCAAATGATATTCAATCACCGGCTTTACAGCGCGACTTCACAGCTTGTTGAACTATACAACACCGCAAGGCGTAGGCCGCGCCGTGGCTCAGTGGTTAGACCGCTTGGCTCTCACCAAGGCGGCCCGGGTTCGATCCCAGAAGACCGCAAAGTGAGATTTGTGGTGGACAACACGGCGCTGGGGCGGGTTTTCTCCAGGACCTCCGGTTTCCCCCGCCATCTCATTCCACCGGTGCTCCATCTTCATCTCATGTATCATCAGTGTCACCGCCTGCGGTGCCGTATGTAGTAAAAGCGGGCGTTAAACACGACACACACACCGCAAGGCGTGGCAAGCACCTGATTGGTTGTTGTGTTAACCAGCACCTTCTGCCTACCTATATTAAGTTTTGCGTTTGCCATAATTTTCTACTTTGTGAGTGTATGACGTCACGCGGTGGTGTTTGCACTTTGACTTAATTCGAACCCGTAAGCTGTAAAACTCAAGTGCTGCATTTCAGTATTGCTGATCGGTACAGGGAATGATGACGTAATACCCCTTATCTGTTTGTGTAGGTATGTGCAAGCTTCCACTGTTGGTGTCTGCATTCATTCTTCTGACAGATTCTATATATACTACACGGCAAAGCGAGAAGGCGTATCGGAAAAAAATCACAATAGAGAGATGTTTATCTCAGCTTATCGCACCTACACGGCGATTCCAGTGAATGTATACTCTGTTCAGATGTAATCATGTCTTCTGGACAGCAATGCACCATACATCGGTAGGCGCGAGAAAACATATCACATACACAGGCAGCTTCCAGTCGCTCTATTTGTGTTTCGTAACTTACTGAACATCAACTTACTAATATTTCACTCTTCTAATCGACCAGATAAGACCCGATAAGAGACGATCGCAGCGCTGGTTACTGAAGGTCAATACGCCTCAACGCTCTGTCGAGTAACACAAAGTCTCGGTAACCAAATAATCTTTTTAAAAGTTACTGGACCGGTTAATATAATGTTTATAAACAACAATTTAACACTCACGGGCTTAAGTTGAGTCACCTGCTTCCTGAATTTAAAAACAAAAACATCAGAAAGTAAATAAATTTTTATTTTAAACCATGTTAAAGGCTTCCTTGTTAGTCCAGACCCTAGACAGAATGCCACTAAATGTGTGTGAGTGGTATTTAGGGCATTCTAGTGGCATATTAAATGTTGGCCGCCTGCCTACAATTCTGTGCACATGGGTGGCAATGTAATACGGGAAGTACCAATAAAACAGCAGCCGTCCATCACGCACTTCAACAAGCACTGCGGAAGGGTGGAATGTCATCACTCCTGCTGCTTTCTGTGCTATTACTTTATTACTACTCACTGATTGAGTTATGGGACCAACTGCTCGGGTAGTAACATGATTTATCTTAAAACAGGCGATCCGGACTTATGTCTGATGCAGAAACTTGATGCCATCTCTTCGTGCGATCCCGTCGATAAAGATCTCCAAGATTTTACCGGCATCAGTATTTATTCCCAAGCTTACTCGGCAGAGTTGATGAGAAGTAACCTTCGGAGTATGCATGGGTGTTGTTAAAAAAGACACAGAATTTACGTTTTTAATAAAGTTATACTGCTTTAAAACTCAATATTAATTATTCTGAATATGTCGATCACACATATACTACTCATTCACTCATAAAAAATATTTTCATAAATTGTAAATTTATGAGATGGAACCAACATCGGTCCGTTCTCTTTGCCAGCTAGACGCGAAGTGAGTTGGCGTGGCGTTACCAACGCTACATTTAAAACATGCCTGCCACTGCTTTCAAAACAATATTTATTTACTATATTCTTACTTCTTTCTTATTTTTACTATTATTTATATTATTCTTATTATTCATCTCTTTTATTTTCTAATTAATTATACATATATAAATATCTCTAACTGGTTCCAAAATCTTATCTTATCTATTCAATGTATCGTGGTGAAGTCATATAAAAATCTCTTACTACTAACATCAAATTAATTTCAGTATCATACTGTTCGACACAGAGCAGCTAAGATTCCTAAGGCAGCTAAGATTCAGTTCTTCTTCTTCTGCTTCTTCTTCTTAATCAAAACAGTTTTCCATTTTCTCTCTCACTACCTAGCAGACAGAGGAAATATTTATTGCACTGAACCCAAAAATCTGATATCAAGATTACACCGTGAATTGTTTTGAGGCACTCTAAAACAAATAAAAATCATTTTTAAACAAACATTCCAAATGCGCGCACGGGAAAGGGACAACAACGTAACTTATGAAAAAAATGTCAAGTGTTTCATCAGTATTTTCCAAAGATGCGACGCCGCCCGCCTTGGTTGCGTGGTGGTAGCATGTCTGCCTCACGTTCAAGAGGTCCCGAGTTCGAATCTCGGTCAGGGTGAGTTACCTGAATAAGGTTTTTTCCGGGCTTTTCCCTTATCCTGTAAGACGAATGTCGGGTAACTCTAAGCTCCATGGACCCCGGACTCATTTGAGCATCATTTCATCCAATCCATTCCATTCAACGTCCGATATGATTTAACGTTGGAGGACGTAAATTAAAAAAAAAAAAACTATTTTAAAACAAAATCCACCACCCCAAACTACCCTTTATATGGAAGCATTTTAGAAATGTTGGATTATCTCAAGCTTTGATTAAAACACCATGTCAAAATGTTTAAATGGCAAAATGAATATATAATTTTCTGAAATGCCTCATTAAGTGCTGTCCATTTTGAAGAAATGTTGCATAATTTTGTATAGCTGATACACTAGTCGTCAAGTGTTTTTCAGATAGATCAGGGGGTTACGGAGAAATGGGGAGAATTTTTTTATGAACAAGTGGCACATGTAAGGTTTCCTGTCATCATACCTGACCTCAGGATCCCCTTCCTGTGGGACATGTTTATATGACTATGAAGTTGTTGTGCAGTTAACTATTACTACAGACACGTGCATCACACAATAAAATGTATAACTCCAGCATTCAATCTTGACATGTGTGTAACTAGGGAGGTCCCCTCTATTGCTCTTATTGCCAAATTAAGTGATTAGATACTGCACATTACTGTTCAAAATTGTCCCTTGTACGACTAACATTCAAACAGAATCCCCTGCGTATTTGTTTTGCCAATAAATAATGCCTTACATATTTTAAGTTCGAGGAAGTATTTAATAAATATTGTTGAAGCCACTGCTGAGAAAAAAGTATTACCAAATCTTCAACTGGAGTTATTTAAACATGGCGCTTATAGAAACAATCATACGCATTTTCCTCTACAACTGTTTATTTCTGGATATAGCTAACCTCAATGTGTATTATCATAAGCGGGCTTAGGAACTTCTGAGATTAAAACGAACCAAAGGGAAATCACGTTGAAGTGCTACTGGACTATACGCAGGGACTTGCAGATTAATAAATACTCGCATAACAGACTCAACACACCCTTTTCATTAGCCCATTAGCGACACTCTGCCACTTTGTATTGGTAATGGTTTGAATGCGGATGACTTCAAGCCAATTGCTCCATAATTCCTATGTCTGATGACTCACGACTGCATTTGCTTAGATATTTACTCAATGAAACATTAAATAATAAATAATATTAATAAAACAGGAATAACATAACTTTATTGTGTTTATCACAACGTAGCAGGCCTTCTAAGTGCTTAAAGGAAATCTTTCTTTAGCATACCGAATTCGAAACAATTGCGTATGAACTCCGAGATTGATTCAAAGGATTGTTCAATGGTGGATGCTCCAAGCCCCACCAAATCTCGGTATTAAGGTTGTGGCTCCACTGCAATAGGTGAAGAGTAGAGATAAGGCAGGCATGTCTGGACATTAAACAAAGTAACCAGAGCTCTTGACAATGTGAGGGCTGCTCCAAACTGGGCTGGAATGGCGGTGCGGGTCAAGGCACATTCCATCACGTTTTCTTTTTCTTTTGTTTTTTCCTTCCTTCCTCCCTCACCCAGACGGTCGCCCGAGATGAGTAATAATACCATGCAGCCATGCTGAGTGGGTGAAGTAATCTCGAACACTTGTTTGATCGCTCGGTCCTCAAGCACAGGCAATGAGAGGGTGAGTACAATATGAGGGCAAATGAGCAGCTATCGGCAATGCTTATTACAAAATATAACGGAATGCCTGCATCATTATTCATTTATTTGCGACTATTTACCTACTTGCCTGTCTCTGTGGTGGAGGTAGTACTTTCATAATTAGACTAGACTCGCACGAGTGCATATTTCTTGGCTGGAGTAGAGTTCGTTGCCACCCCTCTTTCACCCAGTAGGAATGATTCATATCTAAGATATCGAAATATCTTTATGATGATGTCTTCCGCCGTCTAAGAGTAACATGCTGGTCTCTGGTTCCTAAGAACAAGGTTTCAAACCCAGCGGAGGACGATGGACTTTTCGGGCGTTAACATTCTTAGCATGGCTTCCTTCGGAAGAGAAATAAAGTGGTGGTCCAGTGCCGTAGATTTGCGGCACTTAAAAGAACCTAAGATTGTTAAAGAGGCCAGTGAGCAAAATTGAATTATTGTGACACCCAGTATAGACTGGGATGCTGAGAGCCACAGTATTAAACAGCGTTCATATATATAGGTATATAAAATAAATCGTCATATCCATGAATTGAACGCTTTCAGAGACGAAGGTTAGAAGAACGTGATTCAAATTTTCTCATCACTTTAACTTCACCCATTGCAGTGCCCAAAAGTCACTTCATTTACTTGGCAAAAGCTATGCAACAACTGTCCAAACTACTACTTGAACATTCAAAGGGATATTTTCACTTATTAAGAACCAATTAACATTCAGATAATCTATACCATTTAATGATTACCGTAAACAAATTAACAGCGCAAACTTGAGGTATAATTTTTCCTAGCCAAACTTTATTGTGATCAACGGAGTAATATTAACTAGGCTTTGGTTTACATTGAATCACTAGTATTACTATGTTTATTGAATCATGTGGTTATTTATACTTTTTAAAGTAAGGAGACATTATGAAATTGGTTGCGGATAAAATGGTGAATGCAGCTACAGTTTTTTGCAGTGGGATAAGCATTCGCGTGTAATTACAGAACTCACACAGTAATGATGCTTATTCCTCACCAGTTACATAAGCCATTCATACAAGTATACAAAGCGACACATTTTAATACACGCAAGAAATTTTCGTATGGAACCACCAAAGGAGTTATGAAAAACTCTAAGTTCAAAAAGAATAATAATAATTACGCATACATAATTTTTTACGCCACCTACCTCACAAGCGACTCATTATGTGCCTAGTTATTCGTTTTTGAAATGTAGAACAATACAATACAAATTAATGACCGAAATCTCTCGATAATGTAATTATTAACAGTGTAGATTATTTAAATAAAATGTCTGTAAATTAGTTCTTGTTTTGTTAATAGCGTGTAAAATAATAATAATAATAATAATAATAATAATAATAATAATAATAATAATAATAATAATAATAATAATAATAATAATAATAATAATAATAATAATAATAATAATAATAATAATAATAATAATTAATATCAAGAGATCAGAGTACTACAACGAAATATATCGCGATATTACTAACCTGAGTGAATTAATGAACGAATTACTTAACAGTTAATTAGCCAGTGTGTTCCTTAAAGGCAAAAGGCACCTCCTAAAGGCAAAAGTTTTCGCTTGGTGAACAAGATAATGTAGGCTTCCTTATCCCTAAAATTTATGCCCTATTTAACTACAGCACTATAGTTTTGTCTTTTGCTTCTTTTGGGTCTGTCTTATCTCACCCTTCAATTATTGTTTACTTGGTAGGTAAATTTAATAAGTGGAATAGAAGTTATACATTCATCTCATTATCAAATCATATATGAAACCCAGGTGCTGACCTTGATCTCTATTGAACACCAAATCTAACCAACCACAGAATGTACAATGCCTATATTATTAGCATTCCAATATATTTTAGTTTTAACTCTCTAAATTGAGAAAAAACTAGTTTTCTTTAAAAAAACTTCTGCGTTGCACTCATATGACGACTTCTACCCACTATCCTTAATATTCATATCTCTTCTGCAAATTATTGTTACAAAAGCTCGTGTTCCCTAAACGTTTGCAGATATACTTTAACGACACGCAACTCGTTTTACGTAAAACTTCCACGCCTTTGAATGATATTATGGGAAACAAAATATTAGTACCTTACCACACTAAAAAAAGGGGGGGAAGTAATGGGAAATTCAAGTGGATGCTAGACAACGAATATCCCCAAATGGTTGATGGAAAAGGCAAAAGAAAAAAGAAAAGCGAATGAATTTTGTCAACTTGGCATTTTAACGAGATCAACATTTTCGTTTTCGTCAGAATTATATATTAATAATACAAATGTATATAAAATTCATTCAAAATGAAGAAAATTCAAGCTATACCTTATTATTTTAAGCATTTGAGGAATTTAAACAAAATCGTCAGAGCTATTTTTGTTGCAAGAAAGACAAAAGGTAGTTCGAGACTAGGATTTTCTTAAAATTTTCGTACTGCATCTTTCGGCGATAGTGAAGTTGATGGTTTCGCAGTTAGACAACAAGGCAAAAACGTGCCGTTATTAAACATTTTCATTTGAAAGGCTGGACTGCCGCAAATTGGACGAAGTTCACGCGGACTCTGCACCAACACTGATCATTTAGTTTTGAATCTATGAATTTAAACGTGGTCTTAGAAGCACTCAATATCAATCGTACTCTGGTCACCACTGTGGACACCATTGAAAAAATCCACGATCTGGTTATGCAAGACCGCTGAATCAACATTCGTGAGATTGCTGAGACTGTAGACATCTCAACTGAGCAAGTGCACAATATCCTGCATGAAAAATTGGCAATAAAAATTGTGTGTGCAAGATGGGTGCCGCAATTGCTCAGTCAACCAAAAGCTTATCCGGAAGAACACTTCTACCGAGTGTCTGGCGATGTTTAATCGCAATCCGTAAGATTCTGCGCCGATTTGTTAACGTGTATGAAACTTAGACAAAACAATGGACAAAAGCTGGTGAAAGTGCACCAAAGAAGGCAAGGACCATTTTGTCTGCTGGCAAGGTGATGGGTCACTGTTTTTGGAGATTCTCAAAGAATAATCCTCATAGAGTACTTGGGAAAAGGCAGAACCATAACTGGAGCCTATTGCATCGTTTGCAGCATGAGTTGATTGAAAAGAGACCGAGATTGAAACGCAAGAAGGTACTCTTTCACCAGGATAATGGACCATCACACTCATCAGCAAGTGCAATGGCGAAAGTGCATGGGTAGGACTTTGAACTGGTTCCTCATCCACCTTATTCACCAGACTTAACCCCAAGTGACTTCTTCCTGTTCCCAAACTTGAAAATTTGACTTGGTGATCGGAAATTTTCATCAAATGAACGATACTCACCATCAACAAGTATTTTGTAGACCTTGACGGAACCTACTTTTCCGAAGAGATGAAAAAGCTGCAACATCGCTGTATAGCCAAGTGTATATTCCTCAATGGAGACTATGTCGAGAAATAGGATGAGATGTTCAGGGGGGGGGGCGGGAATCTTGGTTTTTACTAGACTTCTCAAACGACCCTCGTAGGAATGCACAAACTATTGGTTTCTGATTCACGTGACCAAAAACATGTGTTTCTGGAGAAATATCGATGTGCAATATTTAAAAGTTTTCAATGCTTCATCTACCTGCCTACAAGAAGTAGGTGGCAGAGAAAGTAAAATGACATTAGAAGCATTTCCTACAGTCCGGCCGTTGTATCTCCGGCTCTGACGTTTTGCGATTGCAAGAGGTGGAGGGGGAAGGTTAATAGTACCAACATACATAATGAGCAATTGAAAACATACCCTCAAAACTATGTTTAGAATAAAAATATACAGGATGTTACAAAAAGGTACGGCCAAACTTTCAGGAAACATTCCTCACACACAAAGAAAGAAAATATGTTATGCGGACATGTGTCCGGAAACGCTTAATTTCCATGTTAGAGCTCATTTTATTACTTCTCTTCAAATCACATTAATCATGGAATGGAAACACACAACAGAACGTACCAGCGTGACTTCAAACACTTTATTACAGGAAATGTTCAAAATGTCCTCCGTTAGCGAGGTTACATGCATCCATCCTCCGTCGCATGGAATCCCTGATGCTCTGATGCAGCCCTGGAGAATGGCGTATTGTATCACAGCCGTCCACAATACGAGCACGAAGAGTCTCTACATTTGGTACCTGGGTTGTGTAGACAAGAGCTTTCAAATGCCCCCATAAATGAAAGTCAAGAGGGTTGAGGTCAGGAGAGCGTGGAGGCCATGGAATTGGTCCGCCTCTACCAATCTATTGGTCACCGAATCTGTTGTTGAGAAGCGTACGAACACTTCGACTGAAATGTGCAGGAGCTCCATCGTGCATGAACCACAATGGGTATTTTGACATTTGTCTGCACGAATGATTTCAATTTACATTTTAAGAGAAATACTAAAATGAGCTCTAACATGGAAATTTAGCGTTTCCGGTCACATGTCCACATAACATATTTTCTTTCTTTGTGTGTGAGGAATGTTTCCTGAAAGTTTGGCCGTACCTTTTTGTAACATCCTGTAGTACTATATTAGCTTTAAAACACTGAAATCCAACTAGCAATTTCATTATCTTGCAAGATATTTATTACATCACTCTATTCGAATATTTCGTTCACACCTTTCACACACACTAACTGCATCTGTTGGTAGTACATCCGGTGTTGTGGTCAGGAAGTTAAAATTGTCTGCTAGCGCCAACCAGCATTGTGACTGGTAGGCGTGGCTCTCGAACCCAACACCGTGTTGCCAGCTTAAATTTGTTTGAGCCACGTGGCTTTAGCTGCTTGCGCTGGTGAACTTTCTTTGCTATATTTTGCGTGTGTGAATTCCGATTTTTAGTGTTCGTAAGTCCTATTATTATCGCTATTATAATAATATGGCTACTGGTTCGTGAAATATGCAAGTACGTGAAATATTTAAAATACGCAATGTTCCTCTGCTTGATATTCCCGCTAAAGAACTGGCAACAGCCTGCTTCCCCCTCTCGAGAAATGTCAGAACCGGAGAAAGAGCGGTCGAACTGTAGACAATATAACCTAGAACCTCCTCATTTATCTCAAATTAAAACCTAAATATATAGTTTCCTGTCAGTTATCTTATAGCTTCTGTGATTCATTTACGAGAGGTGAAACGTCAATGAAAATAAAATTGCTCACGGATGAAAACTTTTTATAGCTTACTTCATACAGATATATATGCACCGAAGTGTCCCAAACTGTTTATACTTTGCCGAATGGATAATAAGATGGCTGACACATGAATAGTGCATCCATTTTGCATGCCTCAAAAGATATTATCATACAAGAAAACAGTTAACACGCATTGCAGACTATCCCTAACTAGCAGCAAATGCAACATGGATATGATTGTCCAAGGGTACAACATCGATTGGCACATGTGAAACCTTCTTATCGAGACTTAAGGAACGCTGCACAAAATACAAATGTTTCATTTTACAAATTCAGTATTTAAATTTAGATTTACACTTTTCTAAAATTAAACCAGTTATTTCCCTACGTAACTGAAATACTCCAATTTAAGCATAACTTATTTTAAAAATGAGAAACCACTATTTGTGCATGGCATTTTCCAAGTGCATAGAGCCAATTATTATGGCGACATGGAGTTTCGATCATTAAAACCAAATTAGTAGACATAGGAATTTTAGGGAAAGTGTATATTCTAAGGGAAAAAGTATAATGTGCCTGATAATAAATAAGAAGCACATTGCAATAAGAAACAAGTAGCACTCACCATCATGTCCCGCTGGTCCTCGATGTTGGCTATCAGCCGACCGAACTCCTTGAGGGATACAGAAATGCCGACCTCGTCGTCCGTCTGCGAGGTACCGATACATTCGAAATTGAACTTGACCAGACTGTTCGATAAGGTGCGCTGGGCCCGCGAAAGATCTGCAAAACATAAAACAACATTTATTCATTTTTGCTTTTCTTATTATAACACCATTCATGTGGAACGGAAATGGTAAATATTTAATCAAATTACAGAGGAAGAAAACCGCAAACAGGTAACTGGGCGCTTTAAAGCAACAAACGTTTGTTTATACCATACTTTTTTCTTTTTCTTTTATGCTACTATTTTCCTCCCAACTTTCACAACGATTAGACAACATTCATATAAAAACAAGATACATCAATTATTTTCCTTAGTATTCACATGAAACTAAAACCTTAAACTTTCCTTCATTCAGCAAAGGTAATAATTTTTTGATGATACCAAATTTAAAACATATAACAATGTACAGGTAAAATAACTGGCCATTCTGAGACACTTTGAATCAGTCCTAAAGGCCATAGAAGGGCGTCGATTGCCATAAAGTCGTAAAATGCCTAAGCTTCGACATATTTTATGGGGAAACCGTAAAAGCTAGTAAGTATGTCACGATAATTTCGGTATAGATGGCTTTGTAAAGGCAATTGCGTCATATAACGCGAGAATTATGTGTTAGCCATGCTATTCAGCAACTTTGTACGAAATAAGAACTAAAGAATGGCCATAAACTTTCCAAACTCTTCTGCTTAAACCAACAAATTAAAAGGCAGAGTATATACTGATGGAAATTAATAGTTATTCCACACTACCCGTGTGTAGGACAAGGTTTCGATGCAACCGGACGGAGACCGAGGGATCCGTGGTTCAAATCCCGACTATGGCATTGAATTTTTCAGTCTGGCTCTATCTTTCGAAACAGGGCATATATTCTTACGTATAAGGTAGCACATAACTAAATAACCTCCTGTAGAGGTAACCTAATTGAGTGCATTTTTTAAGCTTCTGTGTACAATGTATTTATCTGCTTCAATATTTGATGATGCGTACAAATTCGGGCTCTTGTAATTAATACATCTAAACCTGAAACCAAACCTGGAGTTTTCAAATAAGAATGCTAGATTTGCTCCGAATGTTGAATTAAAGCCTATTTTGGTTAAAAATAAAAACGTTACACGTTCGACAACTAAATAGGCTTCTTATTTAGACAACAATTATGGGAAACAAAAACTATAACATTTTAAGAGGCTGCCCATATAGACCACCATTAATTTTAAAGCGACTCTAATCACATTTGAGAAGTGTCCAAAATGTTCTCCAAATTCTTGTACATAAAATTTAAATTTTATGCGCTGTACAGCTAGTTAGGAGTCCCAAACTACCCTTTATATGCAAAAAATGTGCGATATTTTATATTTCCTTAAAAATGGCTATAATCATTTGATTTAAATACTACGTCTTTAAGATATTTACATGACAAATACAACGTACATCTTGAATTTTCTAAAAACAGCCTATAAAGTCCTCTTCTTTCCGAAGAAGTTTTTAAATCTGCGTAACTTGTAAATTATAACAGATAGAATCTGTACTACACATATATTTAAAACACATTTCAAATGCTTTTTGTGGCACTTGCGAGATATTATTATTATTGGTAGTGTCACGAACCCATTGTTTCGATAAGCGCGGCTGGCGCACACAAAGGGGACAGATAGTGCGCCGCGGAGATAAAAGCTTGCCGAAACAAGAGACATTAATACGAGGATCTACTCCCATTAGTCCTGGCCCCGTAGGACCTGAACCCTACGGATCTATTTACCGTAGGACAGTACCTATTTTTATAAACTGCCCCCCCCCCCCCGCCTGCACACGGCAGACAGGACGGAAGTGGATACGCCACTTACGCGCCGGTCCTTAATGAACCAGCTACCAATAAACCTTGGTAGGGCCGCCAGTGTCTAGCTCACCAGCTACTAGCTCTGCAGGCTAGTACCCGGGACTTATGAGGCAACCCTCTATCCCCTCCGGGCGGCCGGTGGCCTGGCCAGAGGTACCCAATTGCCCTTGGGTGACGGGAACACACTGCCCCCTCGAGTCCTACCCAATCCGAACAGCTCCCAGAGGGAGAGGCTCGGCATGTTCGGCCCGAGGTTCCTCTAGTAACGTCAGAGGTACCACGAGTGCTAGGGGTCCGCAGCGCCCGCACTTTGGCAGCTGAAAGGGACGCATCCCTCCCCCTACGGGGAGTAAAGAGACAGATAGCTGACTGGAAGTTTCGATTTGTTTGTTACAGAACATTCCTAAAATGTGTGGAAATATCAATGGACCTATAAAAAGGGACCGCGATCGCCAGAGACAGGGTCGAAGTGGTAATTAGAATCCTGCAGCTGTGTTTTGAAAGTGGACTCTTTGTTTGTGGGTGTGGCAGACGAACTTGAAGGCTGTATTTGTGTATGTTACGTAATTCTGCTACTGTAAGGGTTGACCAAAGTGTATTCCTACGGAAATAAAGGACATTTTGAATTTCTGCAAACTGAACTTTTAATTCTACAAAGCCACAAAGTCACAGTATAAATGTTCAACATTTACTGTCGTTATTCAGTTGTTCCTTACGTTATGGTAAGAGTGTGGATTTTAAAGGTCAGCACACAGGGACACGCTTTTAAATATTTGACTATCAATTTGATTTCTTGTGTTCACCTTATACCTATGACATGAAGCTCATACCACAAACTGTTTTCTGGATTAACATGAAGTAGAAATAAATAAGAAAAAAGACAGAAAGAAAAAAAAAGTTGTCGTAAGGAAGTTTGTAGAAGCTGCATAAGAATAAACGTTAGCGACTAGAGAAAGCGTTGAATGCAGCACATCAAGTATGATTTTAGCACTTAAACTTGTTATTTATTTATATTTTTCTGTCTGGACGTATGAATAGGTTTCAGTTATAAATGTTATGCGTGCAGAGTGATGCATCCATAGTATTGGAGAGATCACTCAGGAGATCTTGTGCAGTCTGCGCTTGAGGCGAGTTGGTTGGCGAGTGCGAGCACCGAGATTGTAGGTAACAGCTCCAGGGACCAAACCTTTATATATAAGTTCCGCATCTTCCAGTGACACAACACGGTTTTCTATAAAAATATCATCCCCACATACATGAAAATACTCCTTTTGTTGTTATTTTTGATTTTCTTAAAATGTTTATAATGATTTTGATTAAAATCGTATATAAGTTTAATATCTGTGCAAGACAAAATATACAGGCACATTAACTTCTTTGGGAATAGCCTTCTTCATTATTCTGAATGACTTTTGCAAAATTGGTAAACAGAAAAACGTCAGACTACCAAAACACGTAATATTGGATCTATCTTTTGTATCGTTAACCATTTCCGAGATGTTCTTTGTTATTGATTCGCATTTTCAAACACTTATGCCCTTTTATACCTAGATACAAGGAAATGTGCAATATGTTCCGAAAGTTTGCCTTGATTAACAAGAAAAGATAGAGAAAATACGGTTTTGTACGACTAGTTTATAAAAGAGCGAATGCAACATATCAGATTTTTGAAACAAATTTTTCTTTTCAGTATGCAATTGGCCGAGAAGTCGTGATCTATGGTGAGGGCGGGGACTGGAACCTGCACCTTCAGGCTCGAAATGCACTGAACCGCCGAGATCTTGAGAGCAAGGCACAGAGTTCAGCCACACCCAGAAGAGGTCCTGCATATTGAAAGCTTCCATCATTTATCACACAAGAGGCACTTTCCTGCAATAAATGTAAGCGTTTACTAAACTATTTCATTCCCTTGGATTATACAGTATTGGAATTATCAACAACAGTTCAATTTTATTATTCGCCCATTAAAACACGTAACTTTTTCTACTCATTAGCTCTCTCCCTCCTCCTCCTCCTCCTCCTCCTCCTCCTCCTCCTCATCATCTACACGGATTGGTCCATCACTGAACTGTTCTGGCCACGGACAAGGAAGAAATGGTCTTTCAAACTTATCATGTCCGTCTTAGTTGGCACTCTAAAATCTTTCTTAGTATTTTCAGTGCTCCATCCGTTGTAAAGGTTTTTGCAGTTGCTTTTATTTTTCTACACTTTCGACCCTTTAAATAAAATACGTCAGTCGTCCCGAATTTTGTGTGTGCTTTATTATTATTATTATTATTATTATTATTATTATTATTATTATTATTATTATT